>JAUIMM010000119.1:16750000-17045000 GCA_031769625.1 Taudactylus pleione
TCCACTAACAGTAATAGTTCCCCAAGGTTCTGTTTTTGGACCTCTCCTATTCTCCCTATATACGTCCTCTTTAGGTAAACTCATCAACTCATTTGACCTCCAATATCATCTCTATGCTGATGATACTTAAATCTACCCCACCCCTGACCACTCCCCCTCTCTCTCTACCCGTATCTCCAACTGTCTCTCTGCTATCTCTGTCTGGATGTCCCAATGCTTCTTAAACTTAACATGTCAGACTGAGCTGATCATTTTCCCACCCTCTTCCATACCTCACTTCCCACAATTTCATAATCTATTGATGGTACAACTATCTCCTTTAGCCCCAAAGTGTGTTGTCTTGGAGTTATCCTAGACTCCTCTGTCTCCTTCAAATCACACATTCAGCACCTCTCACAGTCCTCTCAAAAATATTTCCAGGATTAGACCCTTCCTCACCCTGGATGCTACTAAAACCCCCATCCACTCGCTGGTCATCTCCAGATTGGACTACTGTAACCTTCTCCTAGCTGGCTTCCCAGTCTCCCACCTCTCTCCACTATAATCGGTCCTCAATGCTGCTGCTTACACTCGCCTACAAAGCCCTCACCAAATCCTCTCCCACTTACATCTCTGACCTCATCTCCCTTCACACTCCCGCCCGTTCACTTCACTCAACAAATGCACGCCATCTCTACTGCCAACTGCTTACTTTCTCCCACTCTCGCCTCCAAGATTTTGCCTGTGCTGCTCCCTACCTTTGGAACTCTCTCCCTCTCCCTATCAGACTCTCCACTTCCCTACAAATCTTCAAATGGGCTCTCAAGACCCACTACTTCATCAAGACCTTCCAGCTCTCATCCTAACCCACTTCATGCACTTTCCTCCCTATCTACCCTTTCTGTGTCATGTCTGTCTGTCTGCCCCTCTCCTTTAGAATGTAAGCTCTCATGAGCAGGTACCTTTACCCTCAGGTGCTTCTCCTTACACTTTGTTCTACTTCTTACTCCCCACAAGGGCATCTAACACTTGACTGCTAACTCCCTGCTGCTTATTGTGAGTGTTTTAATCGCTATTGCAGCAATGTGTATAAACCATGTCCTTGTACTGCACTGTAATGTACTGTAAGTTACTTGTTTCTTGTTCACTTATTAGTTTATGTACTCTTTAAGGTGCTGCAGAACACTTGTGATGCCATATAAATAAAGGATAAAAGTAATAAGCAGAAGAAGAAGAACTGAATCTGGAAGGAGTCGCAGGAAAAAGGAAAGAGTTATTGGTCATTTGGTTTGTAATGAAATATAGGGATATTTCTGGGAACAAATCTCTAAGATCTGAGAACTTAGGGCCTGATTCAGAGCCACTCGTAAGTGGCAGCTCGTTCGCTCCGAGCGATGTTTGCCCAACTGCGCATGCGTACGGATTGTTATACGCATGCGCGAACCAGTCAGTGTGGCCGAAATTCATGTGCTCGCAAAATAGCGAATGCCTGCTAATTTGAGTGACAGGATCAGGCGTATGTGGGTGGTAACAGGGGAAGGTGTTTGAAAACGGGGAGTGGAGATCCGATCGCAGGCGTGCTTAAAGGTCAAAACGGGCGTTTTATGGGTGTGCATATTTAAAACATTGTGGTAGCAAAAACCAACCACAAGAATAGCGAGCAGCTCATACCCTGTTCGATGTACTCGATTAATCTAATAAATAGCGGACATGACGTAGGATGCGAGCGGACAGGGGGCGTAGTTTCCCAAAAAACGACCGCAAGTTTTATTCGCTCGTTCAGACCTAGAGGCGTGAACAGACCGCAAACAGCGAATGGTTCATTTGAATAGCCACCCCTATTTTCTGGACGAGCGAGCGCAAATAGCGACCGGCTCTGAATCAGGCCCTTAAACTTAGAAATAGTTAGCAGGAACTTAGAAACAGTTAGCAGCCCTGGTGTTGCTTAACTGGAAAGAATGTTTTATTATTTGATGCAACTAAACGGAATGGCATCAGAATTTATAAGGTCACTTTACATGTTACTCTGATCTCTTATCTGTTCTCTCTCTTTGGATCAGCAGATCTGTCCTCACTGGCTTCTTATTGATTGGTGGGTTGTTTAATGTATGTCTTAACCAACAAAGGGCTATAGCAGGTTGCAAATCTCAACATTCCTCTTGACATGACCAATAAGACAATGAATAACTAAAAACAGGTTAAATCCCCTAAATCCTATAATGGACACTGGTGGACTTCGTAAAGGATAATTTCATATATTCAGATTTATTTGTGAAAGCTCCCACATGACAGTTTCTTACTTGCTATTTCTTCATGACCAATAAGACAGTTTGTCAATATAGTATCCATTCTATGATGTCCATCAGGGATACAGTCAGTTTCCCAGCGCCCGCGATGCCCGGCACTGATATTACTGGTGCCTGAATCCCAACACCTATCACAATCCCGGTGCCGACATTCCGACCGTTGGGAGGGTTAGGGTTAGGGTAGGGAGAGGGGCAGGGTTAGCATACTGGATAACAAGTGTCGGTATGCTAGCCCTGTCAGGATGCCGGTATCGGGATTCTGACAGCCGGGATCCTGACTACCAGAATCCCATACTGATTCCGTCTATGATGCGACATGACAGCTGGTGTGGAAATTTGGAATCTTACGTTAACTCCAGAGACATATTTGCACGGGACACTTCCGGTAAAAGAAGATCAGTTTTGCTGTTCATGATGATTACACCAGGGATACATTCATACAAGCTGTTTTTGCATTATGTAGCTTCTGTTCAAATGTGCTCATGTTTGGCACTAACCTTCCAATTCAAGTTGGTGAAGAATGTTTTTTTATTTAATTCGAACTTGTCAATAATCTTCCCAAAGCCAACTGAGACATTTTTTTAATGATTTCAGTGATGTGATTGACCCTTATTCCCTCATTACAAGAAATCCTTCATAGTTTTCATCATGTCATGTTTAATGGATGTAATCATTTGTACTTTTTGTATTTTTAACTAATGCTATTCAACAATTGTAAACATGAATAGCCTAGAACAAAAATGGTAAGAACTGAATCTAACACACATAAAAATTGTGCAGCTGATTAATGCAAAAAATAGAGAAAGTTCAATGGCCTAAAATTCCCACAAACAAATATTTCAAACCTGTGACTGCCCTGAAAGTTTGGGACAGTTGGCAATTATACAAGCTACCTTCCTCTTTCAGGTATTAGATAAATGCAGTCTGGCCTTTCTCCTCCTTTATCCAAGGGTTGATCATGTAAAATAATCAATATACTGTATATTTAGTATAGACACTAGTATATAGATGCTCTGATGGCACTCAGGGGTACGCAGTACTGGCACTTTTTATTCTTATAACTAGGAAACAAAAAGTAATCAGTGAATTAATTTCAGAAATGAATAAAATAAATGTCTACAGACCTGAGAATGGAGCCTGTAATAAATGTTATGAATAAATCGGTTCCCTCCCAGCTCCCCCTCGGCACGTGCGTCCTTCTGCACATGTGCCATGTATCCGATGCCTGATACCGTTCCTGATGCTGTTCCTGATGCCGTACCTGATGTTGTTCCATGGACGCATCAGCTATTACAGAGCGTGAAACCAGCTCAGGAGTTATGATTACTGTAGGCTGTGTTTCAACTGTCCATCTGACCAGCAAAGTACTCAGGCAGGGCCAGATTAACAATGGGGCGGATGGAGCTCCAGCTCCAGGCCTCCACATAAAAGTAGGCCCATCAACATGACAGCATGATTACCAGCTGCCTAACTAGCCATAAATAGTTTTTCTAGTTTTCCCCCTAAAAAAAATTATGCAATTTTTGTATTTCTATGTAGTTAGGGAGACATTGTGCCTCATAGTGTAGGGGTATACACACCAAGATGACTTGGACAACACCCACACAGCACCGATCACAGCTTTTCCCCTTCTCAGTATAGGCCCTTGAACATTTTCAGCTCCAGGCCCATGTGGGCCTTAAACAGCCCTGTACCCAGGTACATATATATATATATATATATATATATATATATATATATGGTCGATTCAATTAGCTCGCTCCCCCAGTAATATGCCGCACTCACAGCAGCTCCAGACTCGCTAATCTATGTTTACAGCCACATAGGACTGAGTAAAAAATTCTGCGTGTTTGGGGCAAGATCGGGCCGTGAAATAGGCGAGAGAAGGTACCGTTGCCAGCATTTCCATATCGTTGCAATGGCAATTCGCCCCCTCGCAACTAATACATTTGACCCCATAGTGTAACAGGTACAGAAGGCTGGGGGCTTTCACTACTTTTTCATCTGCTTAGCATTTTACATGATCCAAGCCACTTAGGTACTTATCATCTGCACTATCTAGTCATCAACTGTAATTCCAGTTATGTACTACAATTTTTATCAATTTCTGAACAAACGCCATCAGTCTTACTCCAGACCCAGGTACGTCAGGGGGAGGTAGCCGCAGCTACAGACTTGCAGCTTTTGTATTTTGCAACCAATTGCGGAACAAAGTGGATATTTTGCATAATAGTTTAAAAAATGTCAGCCAGCCCTTGCATACGTGGGTCACAAGCTATGCAGGAATGATAACCATTTGTTGTAAGTTATGTTTACAAGGGTCAGGCTACACATGGTCTCCAGATGAGGAACCATAGACCTACTATTGGATTCAGCAACATTTTCAGGAAGGAAAACTGGGATTTATTCAGGTAAATAAAAAATAGGTTCAGGAACTCATAGGTGGGCAGAGCTGTAGATAATGTGTGTGGAGCTACTGAGGGGGGATGCAGTCAGGAAGCCGACGGTCGAAATGCTGACCACCGGCTTCCCGACTGTGTAATCCTGACAGGGGAATAATGATAGGCGTCGAAATCCCGATGCCTATCATTATCCCTCCGCCGAGAGCCCGACGCCGGCTTACCGAAAGAAGGTAGGCCGCGGAGGGGAAGGTTAGGTTAGGGGCTCCCAGGGGGGGTTAGGGGTAGGCTAGGGGAAGGGGGGGTTAGGGTTAGGCACCCCCTCTGGGGGAGGTTAGAATATGCACCCCCCCGGGAGACTTACATTTAGGCACTTACAGGGGGGGTTAGGGTTAGACACTTGGGGGGAGGTTACGATTAGGCACCCTTAAAGGAGGGTTAGGGGGGGTGAGGGTTAGTAATAGTGAAAAAACTAGCCTGTCGGGTTCTTCTGTTGCCAGTCTTCCGGCGTCGGGATTACATGCGTCCGGCGGTGTTTCATACCGATCCCACTGCGGGTGAGGCATCAATTGGTGTATAAACCATTTATTTTTAATTGTCAAAGGTTGGGCTGTGGGGGTAAGTGTTATTATAACATGTCAATCATATAATATATAAAACAATACAAATACAGAAATATAGCAGAAAAAACTGAGGCCACATTATACTGTATAACTATATACATATGCAGTATAAGAAGAGCAGAATCCATATCAATATTGAAAAGGCCAGATCATATGAAATACATTGAAAAAGCTAAGACCATATAACAAAAAACATTGAAAAACCTGATCCACATAAAATACATTGAAAAGCAAGATACACATAAAATAATTTGAAAAGTATTATCCACTTAAAATACATTTTTGTAAGCATCCAATGCTTTTAGAAAAAAGGAAAACTTAGCTTACCTGCCATCTTTATGTTCAGTTATGAAGTGTCAAGCACATTCTTGTCTGCATTCCATTGATCCTCAGCCATCAGCCTTGGGTAGGAGACTAAGGCCCTGATTCAGACCCACTCGCGAGCGGCTGTCCGCTCGCAAGTGGGTCGATGGTCTGCACTGCGCATCCGCACGACGGAGGGAGCTCCGTCGTGCGCATGCGCGAGACGCGACGAGCGAAGGACTTTCTTTCGCTCGTAGTGTCTGATCAAAGGGGGCGTGCTGTCGATGTTGATTGACAGCACGCCCCCTTTGGTGGGCGTGCCGGGGGCGTGCCTGCCAGACGGAGGCGTTCCCAAGGGAACGCCTACCGTCAGAAGCCGTCCCCACTGACATCACTAGTGATGTCAGTGGGAGTGATTTTGGCTCTGATAGAGCCAAAATCACTCCTGGCCTTGCGGTTGAGAAACTCAACCGCAGGCTTCTGCTCGCAGTGGCGATGGTCGCGATGGTCAAGACCATCGCGACCATCATCCTGCACGCTCGTATATGCTGTGGGTGGTGACTCGCAGCAAGACGGGGCGGCTGTCGATGTAGATTGACAGCTCACCCCGTTTTGTCGGCGGGTGGGGGGCTGGCTGCACAAACGCAGGGATTCCCTTAGGAACGCCTGGCGTTTGTTGGGCTGTCCAACTGACGTCACTATTGATGTCAGTAGTGGACTTCCTGCTCTATTAGAGCAGGAGGTACACTCGGCCTTGCGGCAGCTAGACCCTACCACAGGGTCTCGTCACAAGGCCGATGGTCGCGATTATCGAGACGGTCTCCTGTCCGCTCGCATAAGCTATGGGTGGTCTCCCACAGCTTTGCGAGCGGCCAGAGAAAAAAAAAATCATACGCCCACATTCCCTGCGAGAAGCCGCCTGCAGCGAGCGGCTCTGAATCAGGGCCATTGTGCGTTTCCGGTATGTTGTTCTGGATGATGTCATTTTTCACATGAACTTCCAGAACGATGTCACCATGTATGTACCGTAACAAGAAAGTACTATGTGTTTATGATTTCCTTTATTTGTATATAAAGAAAAATTAAATGTTTAGAAAAAGAAAAAACTTAACACCAATCAGAACAAACTGCACCTTTCATTGTTACGGGCAGAAGCTCTCTGATTGCCATTGTCTTTTTATTTACCAAAATATTCTTCTGTTTCTATACAGATACTCTAAACATGTCCCTCAGTCTGATAAATCTACTCTGCTTTTTGAATGTGTCTTAAATCACGTGGATTGACCCATATTCATCAAAGTGCATTCCAGTACATCAGAGGACTCAACTTTGTCATAGCAGGAAAGGGCTGTAAAAGACATCTGTCTACTAAATTTAATATGTGCTCAGTTGCAATTGGCCCTGAAGGACAAAACTGCAGAACCTTTGTTTTTAAAGATATTTTGCATTGCTGTTTGCAAAGAGGAGAGTCATCTCTGGGCAACTAATATCATATGAACTGTATAAATTGTCAATGGATATACTAAGTGGAAGCAGACCGGTCTCACTATAAAGATACACTAGTGAAATGAAATAAAACAAGACTTTTTGCTTACATTTCCTGGTTTGAGTATATATATATATTAGGGGTGTGCACCGGCCACTTTTCGTGTTTTGTGTTTTGGTTTTGGATCTGGATCTTTCTTCGTGTTTTGGATCTGGATTGGTTTTGCCAAAACCACCCTTCCGTGTTTTGGGTTCTGGGTTTTGTGTTTTGGATCTGTATTTTTTTTTTAAAAAGCATAAAAACAGCTAAAATCACAGAATTTGTTGGTTTCTCTGCTCCTATGCTATTATTAACCTCAATAACCTTAATTTCCACTCATTTCCAGTCTATTCTGAACACCTCACACCTCACAATAGTGTTTTCATGTCCAAAAGGTTGCACCGAGGTAGCTGGATGACTATGCTAAGCGACACGAGTGGGCGGCACAAACACGTGACCCATCTAGGAGTGACACTGCAGTGGCAGACAGGATGGCAGTTAGAAAAACTAGGCCCCAAACTGTACATAATGCAAAGAAAAAAAAGAAGTGCAAGATGGAATTGTCCTTGGGCCCTCCCACCCACCCTTATGTTGTATAAACAGGACATGCACACTTTAACAAATCAATCATTTCAGCGCCAGGGTCTGCCACACAACTGTGGCTGAAATGATTGGTTCGTTTGGGCCCCCACAAAACAAGCTGGCAATTAATGTGTCCCTGCACAAACTGGCTCTACGGAGGCAAGATGTCATCCTCATCCTCCTCATCCACCGATTCCTCACCCTCTTCAGTGTGTACATCCTCATCCTCACAAAGTATTAACTCGTCCCCACTTGAATCCACCACCACAGGTCCCTCTGTACCTTCTGGAGGCTGGTCTCCCTGGAAGAGCTGATAATTCATTTTGATGAACATCATCTTCTCCACATTCTGTGGAAGCAACCTCCTACGCCTTTCGCTGACAAGGTTCCCGGCTGCACTAAACACTCTTTCGGAGTACACACTGGAGGGGGGGCAACTCAGGTAAAATAGAGCCAGCTTGTACAGGGGCCTCCAAATTGCCTCTTTTTCCTGCCAGTACAGGTATGGACTGACATGCCTACTTGGATGCTGTCACCGATGTAATCCTCCACCATTCTGTCAATGGTGACAGTATCATATGCAGTGACAGTAGACATGTCAGAAATTGTTGCCAGGTCCTTCAGTCCGGACCAGATGTCCAAACTTGGTCCTGCCTGCCCTGCATCACCGCCAGCGGGTTGCTTAGGATACCTAAGTTTTTTCCTGGCAGCCCCAGTTGCGGGAGAAAATGAAGAAGGAGCCGTTGACGTGTCACGTTCCGCTTCAGCTGACAGTGTGTTCACCAGCAGGTCTTTGCACCTCTGCAGGCTTGTGTCGGCCGGAAAGAGAGACACCACATAGGCTTTAAACCTAGGATCAAGCACGGTGGCCAAAATGTAGGGGTCTGATTTCAACAGATTGACCACCCTGGAATCCTGGCAAAGCGAATGAAGGGCTTCATCCACAAGTCCCACATGCCGAGCGGAATCGCTCCGTCTTAGCTCCTCCTTCACTTTCTCCAGCTGCTTCTGCAAAAGCCTGATGAGGGGAATGACCTGACTCAAGCTGGCTGTGTCTGAACTGACTTCACGTGTGGCAAGTTCGAAGGGCTGGAGAACCTTGCACAACACGGAAATCATTCTCCACTGCGCTTGAGTCAGGTGCATACCCCCTCCTTTGCCTATGTCATAGGTGGATGTATAGGCTTGTATGGCCTTTTGCTGCTCCTCCATCCTCTGAAGCATATAGAGGGTTGAGTTCCACCGCGTCACAACCTCTTGCTTCAGGTGATGGCGGGGCAGGTTCAAGAGTGTTTGCTGGCGCTCCAGTCTTCGGCACGCAGTCGCTGAATGGCGAAAGTGGCCAGAAATTTTTCGGGCCACCCAAAGCGTCTCCTGCACGCCCCTGTCGCTTTTCAGAAAATTCTGCACCACCAAGTTTATTGTGTGAGCAAAACATGGGACGTGCTGGAATTTGCCCAGATGTAATGCCCGCACAATATTGGTGGCGTTGTCAGATATCACAAATCCCCAGGAGAGTCTAAGTGGGGTAAGCCACTGGGCGATGATTTCCCTCAGTTTCTCTAAGAGGTTGTCGGCGGTGTGCCTCTTACTGAAACCGGTGATACACAGCGTAGCCTGCCTTGTAACGAGCTGGCGTTTCTGAGATGCTGCTACTGGTGACGCTGCTGCTGTTGCTGCGTAAGGTGATACATCTACCCAGTGGGCTGTCACAGTCATAAAGTCCTTAGTCTGCCCTGTTCCACTTGTCCACATGTCCGTGGTTAAGTGGACATTGTGTACAACGGCATTTTTCAGGACACTGAGGACACTTTTTCTGACGTTTCTGTACAGTCTCTGTATCGCCTGCCTAGTGAAGTGGAATCTAGACGGGATTTGGAACCGGGGACACACTACCTCCATCAATTGTCTAAATCCCACTGCACTAATGGCGGATACCGGACGCACGTCTAACACCAACATAGCAGTCAAGGCCTCAGTTATACGTTTTGCTTCAGGATGACTGCTGTCGTACTTCATCCTCCTCGCTAAGGACTGTTGGAGGGTCAATTGTTTAGTAAAAGTAGTGGTGTTCCTACTTCCTCTCTGGGATGATGAACGACTCCCAGCAGCAGCAACAGCAGCAGCGGCAGCAGTAGGCGTAGCAATGCAGGATCCTCCAGAGGAATCCCGGATAGGAGAGTCAGTCATGCCAGTGACATGGCCTGCAGGACTACTTCCGATCCTGACTAAGGAGGAAATTGACGAGGAGGGAGTTGACGGTGTGGTTTGCAGGCGCTTGGATACAACAGGACAACGGGATTTAGGTGTCCCTGGACTGCTTACGGTCTTAGCCAAAGTTTCTGAACTTGACAGTAACTTTTTATGAACGCGCTGCAGGTGCCGTATAAGGAGGATGTTCCTAGGTGGTTGACGTCCCTACCCCTACTTATTTCACCTTTACATATGGTACATATGGCAAGACAGTTGTTGTCCGGATTTGGATAGAAATATTGCCAGACCAAAGAGGTGGAATGTTTGGTCTTCTGCCCAGGCATGACCGTGATGGGCTTTTTCATCCCACGGACAACAACTGTCTCCCCCGGAGCCTGATTTAAACAAACCACATCACCATCAGAATCCTCCTCGCCAACTTCCTCCTCAGCGCCAGCTACACCAGTATCCTCATCCTGTTGTACTTCAACAGTGACATCTTCAATTTGCATATCAGCAAGTGGACTGTGGGTGCTCCTTTCAGCACTTGCAGGGGGCGTGCAAATGGTGGAAAGAGCCACCTCTTCCCGTCCAGTGCTGGGAAGGTCAGGCATCGCAACCACCACCACACTTGGACTCTCCTTGGGGATTTGTGATATCTTCTTAGAAAGCACAGTTCTTCGCTGTGCTTTTGCCAGCTTAACTCTTTTGATTTTTTTAGTGGGAGGAGGGCTTCCATCGTCATGTGAAGCTGAACCACTAGTCATGAACATACTAGGGATCGACCTTAGCCGTTCCTTGCCACTCCGTGTCGTAAATGGCATATTGGCAAGTTTACGTTTCTCTTCAGCTGATTTAAATGTCTTTTTCAAGGTCATTTTCCTGAACTTTGCCATTTGGGATTGTATGTGCCCTCTACTATGACATTGGGCATCGGCCTTGGCAGACGACGTTGATGGCATGTTATCGTCTATGTCATGACTAGTGGCAGCAGCTTCAGCACTAGGAGGAAGTGGTTCTTGATCTTTCTCTATTTTATTTTTATCGGAGAAAGTTTGGTCCTCCATTTATGTTATATCGATTTGATATATACGTGCGGCTAAACACAGAAAATAATATTTTTTTTGGTTTGGACTGGAGTGTACTTTGGGGGTTACAGCACCCTTTAACGGTCAAGCCAGCCGGCCCTTTACTTATGACACAGGCGCACGCTTGGCACTACTTTGTTGATGCACGTGCGGCTACTGCGCACACAATTCACAAACACAGAAAATAATTTTTTTTTTGGTTTGGACTGGAGTGTACTTTCGGGGGTTACAGCACCCTTAACGGTCAAGCCAGCCGGCCCTTTACTTATGACACAGTCGCACGCTTGGCACTACTTTGTTGATGCACGTGCGGCTACTGCGCACACAATTCACAAACACAGAAAATAATTTTTTTTTTGGTTTGGACTGGAGTGTACTTTCGGGGGTTACAGCACCCTTAACGGTCAAGCCAGCCGGCCCTTTACTTATGACACAGGCGCACGCTTGGCACTACTTTGTTGATGCACGTGCGGCTACTGCGCACACAATTCACAAACACAGAAAATAATTTTTTTTTTGGTTTGGACTGGAGTGTACTTTGGGGGTTACAGCACCCTTTAACGGTCAAGCCAGCCGGCCCTTTACTTATGACACAGGGGCACGCTTGGCACTACTTTGTTGATGCACGTGCGGCTACTGCGCACACAATTCACAAACACAGAAAATAATTTTTTTTTGGATTGGACTGGAGTGTACTTTCGGGGGTTACAGCACCCTTTAACGGTCAAGCCAGCCGGCCCTTTACTTATGACACAGGCGCACGCTTGGCACTACTTTGTTGATGCACGTGCGGCTACTGCGCACACAATTCACAAACACAGAAAATAATTTTTTTTTTGGTTTGGACTGGAGTGTACTTTGGGGGTTACAGCACCCTTTAACGGTCAAGCCAGCCGGCCCTTTACTTATGACACAGGCGCACGCTTGGCACTACTTTGTTGATGCACGTGCGGCTACTGCGCACACAATTCACAAACACAGAAAATAATTTTTTTTTGGTTTGGACTGGAGTGTACTTTCGGGGGTTACAGCACCCTTAACGGTCAAGCCAGCCGGCCCTTTACTTATGAAACAGGCGCACGCTTGGCACTACTTTGTTGATCCACGTGCGGCTACTGCGCACACAATTCACAAACACAGAAAATAATTTTTTTTTTGGTTTGGACTGGAGTGTACTTTCGGGGGTTACAGCACCCTTAACGGTCAAGCCAGCCGGCCCTTTACTTATGACACAGGCGCACGCTTGGCACTACTTTGTTGATGCATGTGCGGCTACTGCGCACACAATTCACAAACACAGAAAATAATTTTTTTTTTGGTTTGGACTGGAGTGTACTTTGGGGGTTACAGCACCCTTTAACGGTCAAGCCAGCCGGCCCTTTACTTATGACACAGGCGCACGCTTGGCACTACTTTGTTGATGCACGTGCGGCTACTGCGCACACAATTCACAAACACAGAAAATAATTTTTTTTTGGTTTGGACTGGAGTGTACTTTGGGGGTTACAGCACCCTTTAACGGTCAAGCCAGCCGGCCCTTTACTTATGACACAGGCGCACGCTTGGCACTACTTTGTTGATGCACGTGCGGCTACTGCGCACACAATTCACAAACACAGAAAATAATTTTTTTTTTGGTTTGGACTGGAGTGTACTTTCGGGGGTTACAGCACCCTTAACGGTCAAGCCAGCCGGCCCTTTACTTATGACACAGGCGCACGCTTGGCACTACTTTGTTGATGCATGTGCGGCTACTGCGCACACAATTCACAAACACAGAAAATAATTTTTTTTTTGGTTTGGACTGGAGTGTACTTTCGGGGGTTACAGCACCCTTAATGGTCAAGCCAGCCGGCCCTTTACTTATGACACAGGCGCACGCTTGGCACTACTTTGTTGATGCACGTGCGGCTACTGCGCACACAATTCACAAACACAGAAAATATTTTTTTTTTTGGTTTGGACTGGAGTGTACTTTCGGGGGTTACAGCACCCTTAACGGTCAAGCCAGCCGGCCCTTTACTTATGACACAGTCGCACGCTTGGCACTACTTTGTTGATGCACGTGCGGCTACTGCGCACACAATTCACAAACACAGAAAATAATTTTTTTTTTGGTTTGGACTGGAGTGTACTTTCGGGGGTTACAGCACCCTTAACGGTCAAGCCAGCCGGCCCTTTACTTATGACACAGGCGCACGCTTGGCACTACTTTGTTGATGCACGTGCGGCTACTGCGCACACAATTCACAAACACAGAAAATAATTTTTTTTGGGGTTTGGACTGGAGTGTACTTTCGGGGGTTACAGCACCCTTAACGGTCAAGCCAGCCGGCCCTTTACTTATGACACAGGCGCACGCTTGGCACTACTTTGTTGATGCACGTGCGGCTACTGCGCACACAATTCACAAATACAGAAAATATATTATTTTTTTAGCACTTGGGGGGAGCACCCCTGATGGACAGAGCACCCCCTGGACAACACTTCAGCACCCCTTTAGGACTGGGACACTGCACAGGACTTTGGAGTGGACACAGCCCCTATGGAGAACTGACTGCACAACACAGTCCAGCCAGCCCCTATGGACTTTGAAGTAGTGGACACAGCCCCTATTAACAACAGCAGCACAGTACAACACAGCCAGCCCCTATGGACTTTGAAGTAGTGGACAACAGCAGCACTACACTACACTACACTACACAGCCCTAACTCCCACCCTCCCTCTTCACTGTCCACAGCCGAGTGAGAAAATGGCGCCGACGTGTGTACCTTATATAGGATCCAAAACCCGCGAGACTCGGAAGGCGGGAAGATGACGTTTTGCCTCGATTTCAGATCCGAGTCAGGCGGGAAAAGTCGAGCCTGACTCGGATCGGACTCGGATCGGGGGGGCTCGGGGGGGTTCGGATTTCAGAAATCCGAACCCGCTCACCCCTAATATATATATATATATATATGTATGCAAAAAGAAGGAGAGCGCACATATAAGTATATTAAAATGACACTTTACTTAATGAATCAAGCTCACATACATTGAAGATAAAATTAATCAGCATCACCACTCAGCCTCCACGATAGCACCAGCTTCTCCACGACATACAGCGTCCACCATGCAGCTGATGGTTCAACAAAACAAACGGACTTCAAGCAGCAAGAATCACTATGTCTTCCGCAAGGCAAGCCACACCCAACGCGTTTTGTCACTATTGGGACTTCGTCAGGGGGTGTGGCTTCCTCTGAGAACGGCTTCCCTTTTATACTCACATCTTAATTCGCTATTTCACATCAATAATTGCAATTCGCTACATATATATACTGTGATACAAATTAATAATGTCACATAATGGAAAATATGTCTAAAACATCAACGGCTTTCACAGATATATAGTATTACAGTGATTATGCTCATAACTTAGGGCCTGATTCAGACCCACTCGCAAGCGGCTGCCCGCTTGCAAGTGGGTCGATGTTGTGCACTGCGCATGCGCACGACGGCGGGAGCTCCGTCGTGTGCATGCGCCAGACGCGACGAGCGAAGGGCTTTCCTTCGCTCGTTGTGTCTGATCAAAGGGGGCGTGCTGTCGTTGTTGATTGACAGCACGCCCCCTTAGGTGGGCGTGCCGCGGGCGTGCCTCCCTGACGGGGGCGTTCCCAAGGGAACGCCTACCGTCAGAAGCCGGCCCACTGACATCACTAGTGATGTCAGTGGGAGTGATTTTGGCTCTGATAGAGCCAAAATCACTCCGGGCCTTGCGGTTGAAAAACTCAACCGCAGGCTCCGGCTCGCAGTGGCGATGGTCGCGATGGTCAAGACCATCGCGGCCATCAAACTGCACGCTCGTATAGGCTGTGGGTGGTGACCCACAGCTATACGAGCGTCCAGGAGGACGCTCCATAATTATGGAGGGCGGCCCTCATTCAGAGCGAGCGCTCTGCTCAGAGCGTACGGCTCTGAATGAGGGCCTTAGTTAACTATTCCACAGCAATAATTGCGATTAGCCGCATATAATAATCTGATACAGATTACAGCACGTATATCTAGAACATCAATACAGCGAACCTCAATAAGACTTTCACAAAAATACAGTGTTACATATATGTAACAGTATCATTACAGTAATAAAAAGCTAAGAGGTATTGACTGTCTAATTTAGTATATAATTATAAACTAGGGGTGAGCGGGTTCGGATTTCTGAAATCCGAATCCCCCCGAGCCCCCCCGATCCGAGTCCGATCCGAGTCAGGCTCGACTTTTCCCGCCTGACTCGGATCTGAAATCGAGGCAAAACGTCATCATCCCGCCTTCCGAGTCTCGCGGGTTTTGGATCCTATATAAGGTACCCGCGTCGGCGCCATTTTCTCACTCGGCTGTGGACAGTGAAGAGGGAGGGTGGGAGTTAGGGCTGTGTAGTGTAGTGTAGTGTAGTGCTGCTGTTGTCCACTACTTCAAAGTCCATACAGGCTGGCTGTGTTGTGCTGTGCTGCTGTTGTTAATAGGGGCTGTGTCCACTACTTCAAAGTCCATAGGGGCTGGCTGGACTGTGTTGTGCAGTCAGTTCTCCATAGGGGCTGTGTCCACTCCAAAGTCCTGTGCAGTGTCCCAGTCCTAAAGGAGTGCTGTAGTGTTGTCCAGGGGGTGCTCTGTCCATCAGGGGTGCTCCCCCCAAGTGCTAAAAAAATAATATATTTTCTGTGTTTGTGAATTGTGTGCGCAGTAGCCGCACGTGCATCAACAAAGTAGTGCCAAGCGTGCGCCTGTGTCATAACGTAAAGGGCCGGCTGGCTTGACCGTTAAAGGGTGCTGTAACCCCCGAAAGTACACTCCAGTCCAAACCAAAAAAAAATTATTTTCTGTGTTTGTGAATTGTGTGCGCAGTAGCCGCACGTGCATCAACAAAGTAGTGCCAAGCGTGCGCCTGTGTCATAAGTAAAGGGCCGGCTGGCTTGACCGTTAAGGGTGCTGTAACCCCCGAAAGTACACTCCAGTCCAAACCAAAAAAAAAATTATTTTCTGTGTTTGTGAATTGTGTGCGCAGTAGCCGCACGTGCATCAACAAAGTAGTGCCAAGCGTGCGCCTGTGTCATAAGTAAAGGGCCAGCTGGCTTGACCGTTAAGGGTGCTGTAACCCCCGAAAGTACACTCCAGTCCAAACCAAAAAAAAAATTATTTT
This sequence comes from Taudactylus pleione, assembly GCA_031769625.1. Classification (NCBI taxonomy): domain Eukaryota; kingdom Metazoa; phylum Chordata; class Amphibia; order Anura; family Myobatrachidae; genus Taudactylus; species Taudactylus pleione. The sequence goes on from JAUIMM010000119.1 coordinate 16,766,173, forward strand.
CTGTGTTTGTGAATTGTGTGCGCAGTAGCCGCACGTGCATCAACAAAGTAGTGCCAAGCGTGCGCCTGTGTCATAAGTAAAGGGCCGGCTGGCTTGACCGTTAAGGGTGCTGTAACCCCCAAAAGTACACTCCAGTCCAAACCAAAAAAAAAATTATTTTCTGTGTTTGTGAATTGTGTGCGCAGTAGCCGCACGTGCATCAACAAAGTAGTGCCAAGCGTGCGCCTGTGTCATAAGTAAAGGGCCGGCTGGCTTGACCGTTAAAGGGTGCTGTAACCCCCAAAGTACACTCCAGTCCAAACCAAAAAAAAAATTATTTTCTGTGTTTGTGAATTGTGTGCGCAGTAGCCGCACGTGCATCAACAAAGTAGTGCCAAACGTGCGCCTGTGTCATAAGTAAAGGGCCGGCTGGCTTGACCGTTAAGGGTGCTGTAACCCCCGAAAGTACACTCCAGTCCAAACCAAAATAAAATTATTTTCTGTGTTTGTGAATTGTGTGCGCAGTAGCCGCACGTGCATCAACAAAGTAGTGCCAAGCGTGCGCCTGTGTCATAAGTAAAGGGCCGGCTGGCTTGACCGTTAAGGGTGCTGTAACCCCCGAAAGTACACTCCAGTCCAAACCTAAAAAAAAATTATTTTCTGTGTTTGTGAATTGTGTGCGCAGTAGCCGCACGTGCATCAACAAAGTAGTGCCAAGCGTGCGCCTGTGTCATAAGTAAAGGGCCGGCTGGCTTGACCGTTAAAGGGTGCTGTAACCCCCGAAAGTACACTCCAGTCCAAACCAAAAAAAAATTATTTTCTGTGTTTTTGAATTGTGTGCGCAGTAGCCGCACGTGCATCAACAAAGTAGTGCCAAGCGTGCGCCTGTGTCATAAGTAAAGGGCCGGCTGGCTTGACCGTTAAGGGTGCTGTAACCCCCGAAAGTACACTCCAGTCCAAACCTAAAAAAAAATAATTTTCTGTGTTTGTGAATTGTGTGCGCAGTAGCCGCACGTGCATCAACAAAGTAGTGCCAAGCGTGCGCCTGTGTCATAAGTAAAGGGCCGGCTGGCTTGACCGTTAAGGGTGCTGTAACCCCCGAAAGTACACTCCAGTCCAAACAAAAAAAAAATTATTTTCTGTGTTTGTGAATTGTGTGCACTGTGGCTGCACGTGCATCAACAAAGGAGCAGCGCCAAGCGTGCGCCTGTGTCCCATAAGTAAAGAGCCGGCTGGCTCATTTCTTAAAGGGTGGTGTAACCCACAAAGTGCACTACTCTCCAGCAAAAATAAAATAATATTTTCTGTGTTTGTGTGCGCTTTAGCCGCACGTATATATATCAATATAACATAAATGGAGGACCAAACTTTCTCCGATAAAAATAAAATAGGGAAAGATCAAGAACCTCTTCCTCCTAGTGCTGTTGCTGCTGCTGGGAGTTGTTCATCATCCCAGAGAGGAAGTAGGAACATCACTACTTTTACTAAACAATTGACCCTCCAACAGTCCCTAGCGATGAGGATGAAGTACGACAGCAGTCATCCTGAAGCAAAACGTATAACTGAGGCCTTGACTGCTATGTTGGTGTTAGACGTGCGTCCGGTATCCGACATTTTAGTGCAGTGGGATTTAGACAATTGATGGAGGTAGTGTGTCCTCGGTTCCAAATCCCGTCTAGATTCCAGCTGCATCCTCAAAGCAACAGCGACAAGCGTGCGTCTGTCTGTTAAAGGGTGGTGACACCCTCAAAGTGTGCTACACAAACAATTAAAATATTGTTCTTTTTTTTCTGTCTTTGTGAATTGTGTGGGCTGTAGCCGCACCTGCATCCTTAAAGCAGCAGCAACAAGCGTGCGTCTGTCTGTTAAAGGGTGGTGACACCCTCAAAGTGTGCTACACAAACAATTAAAATATTGTTCTTTTTTCTGTCTTTGTGAATTGTGTGGGCTGTAGCCGCACCTGCATCCTTAAAGCAGCAGCGACAAGCGTGCGTCTGTCTGTTAAAGGGTGGTGACACCCTCAAAGTGTGCTACACAAACAATTAAAATATTGTTCTTTTTTTTTTGGTCTTTGTGAAATGTGTGGGCTGTAGCCGCACCTGCATCCTTAAAGCAGCAGCGACAAGCGTGCGTCTGTCTGTTAAAGGGTGGTGACACCCTCAAAGTGTGCTACACAAACAATTAAAATATTGTTCTTTTTTTTTTGGTCTTTGTGAAATGTGTGGGCTGTAGCCGCACCTGCATCCTTAAAGCAGCAGCGACAAGCGTGCGTCTGTCTGTTAAAGTGTGGTGTAACTCTCAAAGTGTTCCAAAAAATAAAAAACTATTTTTTTAATGTGTTTGTGACTTGTGTGCGATGTAGCCACACTTGCATCCTCAAAGCAGCAGCGACAAGCGTGCGTCTGTCTGTTAAAGGGTGGTGACACCCTCAAAGTGTGCTACAGAAACAATTAAAATATTGTTCTTTTTTTTTCTGTCTATGTGAATTGTGTGGGCTGTAGCCGCTCCTGCATCCTTAAAGCAGCAGCGACAAGCGTGCGTCTGTCTGTTAAAGGGTGGTGACACCTCAAAGTGTTCTACACAAACAATTAAAATATTGTTCTTTTTTTTTCGGTCTTTGTGAAATGTGTGGGCTGTAGCCGCACCTGCATCCTTAAAGCAGCAGCGACAAGCGTGCGTCTGTCTGTTAAAGGGTGGTGACACCCTCAAAGTGTTCTACACAAACAATTAAAATATTCTTCTTCTTTTTTCTGTCTTTGTGAATTGTGTGGGCTGTAGCCGCACTTGCATCCTCAAAGCAGCAGCGACAAGCGTGCGTCTGTCTGTTAAAGGGTGGTGTAACCCTCAAAGTGTGCTCCACAAACAATAAAAATATTCTTTTTTTTTTTCTGTCTTTGTGAATTGTGTGGGCTGTAGCCGCACTTGAATCCTCAAAGCAGCAGCGACAAGCGTGCGTCTGTCTGTTAAAGGATTACATCGGTGACAGCATCCAAGTAGGCATGTCAGACAGTCCGTACCTGTACTGGCAGGAAAAAGAAGCAATTTGGAGGTCCCTGTACAAACTGGCTCTATTTTACCTGAGTTGCCCCCCCTCCAGTGTGTACTCCGAAAGAGTTTTTAGTGCAGCCGGGAACCTTGTCAGCGAAAGGCGTAGGAGGTTGCTTCCACAAAATGTGGAGAAGATGATGTTCATACAACTTCAACAATTCAACTCTTCCAGGGAGACCAGCCTCCAGAACGTACAGAGGGACCTGTGGTTCCAGCAGGGACGAATTAATACTCTGTGAGGATGAGGATGTACATAACACTGAAGAGGGTGAGGAATCGGTGGATGAGGAGGATGAGGATGACATCTTGCCTCCGTAGAGCCAGTTTGTGCAGGGACAGATTAATTGCCAGCTTGTTTTGTGGGGGCCCAAACGAACCAATCATTTCAGCCACAGTTGTGTGGCAGACCCTGGCGCTGAAATGATTGGTTTGTTAAAGTGTGCATGTCCTGTTTATACAACATAAGGGTGGGTGGGAGGGCCCAAGGACAATTCCATCTTGCACCTCTTTTTTTTCTTTGCATTATGTACAGTTTGGGGCCTAGTTTTTCAAACTGCCATCCTGTCCGCCACTGCAGTTTCACGCCTAGATGGGTCACGTGTTTGTGCCGCCCACTCGTGTCGCTTAGCATAGTCATCCAGCTACCTCGGTGCAACCTTTTGGACATAAAAACTAGGGGTGTGCACCGGCCACTTTTCGTGTTTTGTGTTTTGGTTTTGGATCTGGATCTTTCTTCGTGTTTTTTTGATCTGGATTGGTTTTGCCAAAACCACCCTTCCATGTTTTGGGTTCTGGGTTTTGTGTTTTGGATCTGTATTTTTTTGAAAAAAAGCATAAAAACAGCTAAAATCACAGAATTTGTAGGTTTTTCTGCTCCTATGCTATTATTAACCTCAATAACCTTAATTTCCACTCATTTCCAGTCTATTCTGAATACCTCACACCTCACAATAGTGTTTTTATGTCCAAAAGGTTGCACCGAGGTAGCTGGATGACTATGCTAAGCGACACGAGTGGGCGGCACAAACACGTGACCCATCTAGGCGTGAAACTGCAGTGGCAGACAGGATGGCATTGAAAAACTAGGCCCCAAACTGTACATAATGCAAAGAAAAAAAAGAGGTGCAAGATGGAATTGTCCTTGGGCCCTCCCACCCACCCTTATGTTGTATAAACAGGACATGCACACTTTAACAAACCAATCATTTCAGCGCCAGGGTCTGCCACACAACTGTGGCTGAAATGATTGGTTCGTTTGGGCCCCCACAAAACAAGCTGGCAATTAATCTGTCCCTGCACAAACTGGCTCTACGGAGGCAAGAAGTCGTCCTCATCCTCCTCATCCACAGATTCCTCACCCTCTTCAGTGTTATGTACATCCTCATCCTCACAGAGTATTAATTCGTCCCTGCTGGAACCACAGGTCCCTCTGTACGTTCTGGAGGCTGGTCTCCCTGGAAGAGTTGATCATTCATTTTATGAACATCATCTTCTCCACATTTTGTGGAAGCAACCTCCTACGCCTTTCGCTAACAAGGTTCCCGGCTGCACTAAACACTCTTTCGGAGTACACACTGGAGGGGGGGCAACTCAGGTAAAATAGAGCCAGTTTGTACAGGGACCTCCAAATTGCTTCTTTTTCCTGCCAGTACAGGTACGGACTGTCTGACATGCCTACTTGGATGCTGTCACCGATGTAATCCTTTAACAGACAGACGCACGCTTGTCGCTGCTGCTTTGAGGATTCAAGTGCGGCTACAGCCCACACAATTCACAAAGACAGAAAAAAAAAAAGAATATTTTTATTGTTTGTGGAGCACACTTTGAGGGTTACACCACCCTCTAACAGACAGACGCACGCTTGTCGCTGCTGCTTTGAGGATGCAAGTGCGGCTACAGCCCACACAATTCACAAAGACAGAAAAAAGAAGAAGAATATTTTTATTCTTTGTGTAGCACAATTTGAGGGTGTCACCACCCTTTAACAGACAGACGCACGCTTGTCGCTGCTGCTTTAAGGATGCAGGTGCGGCTACAGCCCACACATTTCACAAAGACCGAAAAAAAAAGAACAATATTTTAATTGTTTGTGTAGCACACTTTGAGGGTGTCACCACCCTTTAACAGACAGACGCACGCTTGTCGCAGCTGCTTTAAGGATGCAGGTGCGGCTACAGCCCACACAATTCACAAAGACAGAAAAAAGAACAATATTTTAATTGTTTGTGTAGCACACTTTGAGGGTGTCACCACCCTTTAACAGACAGACGCACGCTTGTCGCTGCTGCTTTAAGGATGCAGGTGCGGCTACAGCCCACACAATTCACAAAGACAGAAAAAAGAAGAATATTTTTATTGTTTGTGTAGCACACTTTGAGGGTGTCACCACCCTTTAACAGACAGACGCACGCTTGTCGCTGCTGCTTTGAGGATGCAAGTGCGGCTACATCGCACACAAGTCACAAACACATTAAAAAAATAGTTTTTTATTTTTTGGAGCACTTCGTGAGTTACACCACCCTTTAACAGACAGACGCACGCTTGTCGCTGCTGCTTTGAGGATGCAAGTGCGGCTACAGCCCACACAATTCACAAAGACAGAAAAAAAAAGAACAATATTTTAATTGTTTGTGTAGCACACTTTGAGGGTGTCACCACCCTTTAACAGACAGACGCACGCTTGTCGCTGCTGCTTTGAGGATGCAAGTGTGGCTACATCGCACACAAGTCACAAACACATTAAAAAAAATGTTTTGATTTTTTTGGAGCACTTTGAGAGTTACAACACCCTTTAACAGACAGACGCACGCTTGTCGCTGCTGCTTTGAGGATGCAAGTGCGGCTACAGCCCACACAATTCACAAAGACAGAAAAAAAAAGAACAATATTTTAATTGTTTGTGTAGCACACTTTGAGGGTGTCACCACCCTTTAACAGACAGACGCACGCTTGTCGCTGCTGCTTTGAGGATGCAAGTGCGGCTACATCGCACACAAGTCACAAACACATTAAAAAAATAGTTTTTTATTTTTTGGAGCACTTCGTGAGTTACACCACCCTTTAACAGACAGACGCACGCTTGTCGCTGCTGCTTTAAGGATGCAGGTGCGGCTACAGCCCACACAATTCACAAAGACAGAAAAAAGAAGAAGAATATTTTTATTGTTTGTGTAGCACACTTTGAGGGTGTCACCACCCTTTAACAGACAGACGCACGCTTGTCGCTGCTGCTTTGAGGATGCAAGTGTGGCTACATCGCACACAAGTCACAAACATATTAAAAAAAAATTTTTGATTTTTTGGAGCAGTTTGAGAGTTACAACACCCTTTAACAGACAGACGCACGCTTGTCGCTGCTGCTTTGAGGATGCAAGTGCGGCTACAGCCCACACAATTCACAAAGACAGAAAAAAAAAGAACAATATTTTAATTGTTTGTGTAGCACACTTTGAGGGTGTCACCACCCTTTAACAGACAGACGCACGCTTGTCGCTGCTGCTTTAAGGATGCAGGTGCGGCTACAGCCCACACATTTCACAAAGACAGAAAAAAAAAGAACAATATTTTAATTGTTTGTGTAGCACACTTTGAGGGTGTCACCACCCTTTAACAGACAGACGCACGCTTGTCGCTGCTGCTTTGAGGATGCAGGTGGAATCTAGACGGGATTTGGAACCGAGGACACACTACCTCCATCAATTGTCTAAATCCCACTGCACTAATGTCGGATACCGGACGCACGTCTAACACCAACATAGCAGTCAAGGCCTCAGTTATACGTTTTGCTTCAGGATGACTGCTGTCGTACTTCATCCTCATCGCTAGGGACTGTTGGAGGGTCAATTGTTTAGTAAAAGTAGTGATGTTCCTACTTCCTCTCTGGGATGATGAACAACTCCCAGCAGCAGCAACAGCACTAGTAGGAAGTGGTTCTTGATCTTTCCCTATTTTATTTTTATCAGAGAAAGTTTGGTCCTCCATTTATGTTATATTGATATATATACGTGCGGCTAAAGCGCACACAAACACAGAAAATATTTTTTTATTTTTGCTGGAGAGTAGTGCACTTTGTGGGTTACACCACCCTTTAAGAAATGAGCCAGCCGGCTCTTTACTTATGGGACACAGGCGCACGCTTGGCGCTGCTCCTTTGTTGATGCACGTGCAGCCACAGTGCACACAAGTCACAAACACAGAAAATATATATTTTTTTGGTTTGGAGTGTACTTTGGGGGTTACAGAACCCTTTAACGGTCAAGCCAGCCGGCCCTTTACTTATGACACAGGCGCACGCTTGGCACTACTTTGTTGATGCACGTGCGGCTACTGCGCACACAATTCACAAACACAGAAAATTTTTTTTTTTTTGGTTTGGACTGGAGTGTACTTTCGGGGGTTACAGCACCCTTTAACGGTCAAGCCAGCCGGCCCTTTACTTATGACACAGGCGCACACTTGGCACTACTTTGTTGATGCACGTGCGGCTACTGCGCACACAATTCACAAACACAGAAAATAATTTTTTTTCGGTTTGGACTGGAGTGTACTTTGGGGGTTACAGCACCCTTTAACGGTCAAGCCAGCCGGCCCTTTACTTATGACACAGGCGCACGCTTGGCACTACTTTGTTGATGCACGTGCGGCTACTGCGCACACAATTCACAAACACAGAAAATAATTTTTTTTTTGGTTTGGACTGGAGTGTACTTTCGGGGGTTACAGCACCCTTAACGGTCAAGCCAGCCGGCCCTTTACTTATGACACAGGTGCACGCTTGGCACTACTTTGTTGATGCACGTGCGGCTACTGCGCACACAATTCACAAACACAGAAAATAATTTTTTTTTTGGTTTGGACTGGAGTGTACTTTCGGGGGTTACAGCACCCTTAACGGTCAAGCCAGCCGGCCCTTTACTTATGACACAGGCGCACGCTTGGCACTACTTTGTTGATGCACGTGCGGCTACTGCGCACACAATTCACAAACACAGAAAATAATTTTTTTTTGGTTTGGACTGGAGTGTACTTTCGGGGGTTACAGCACCCTTTAACGGTCAAGCCAGCCGGCCCTTTACTTATGACACAGGCACACGCTTGGCACTACTTTGTTGATGCACGTGCGGCTACTGCGCACACAATTCACAAACACAGAAAATATATTATATTTTTAGCACTTGGGGGGAGCACCCCTGATGGACAGAGCACCCCCTGGACAACACTACAGCACCTCTTTAGGACTGGGACACTGCACAGGACTTTGGAGTGGACACAGCCCCTATGGAGAACTGACTGCACAACACAGTCCAGCCAGCCCCTATGGACTTTGAAGTAGTGGACACAGCCCCCATTAACAACAGCAGCACAGCACAACACAGCCAGCCCCTATGAACTTTGAAGTAGTGGACAACAGCAGCACTACACTACACTACACTACACAGCCCTAACTCCCACCCTCCCTCTTCACTGTCCACAGCCGAGTGAGAAAATGGCGCCGACGTGGGTACCTTATATAGGATCCAAAACCCGCGAGACTCGGAAGGCGGGAAGATGACGTTTTGCCTCGATTTCAGAATCCGAGTCAGGCGGGAAAAGTCGAGCCTGACTCGGATCGGACTCGGATCGGGGGGGCTCGGGGGGGTTCGGATTTCAGAAATCCGAACCCGCTCACCCCTAATAAAAACACTATTGTGAGGTGTGAGGTGTTCAGAATAGACTGGAAATGAGTGGAAATTAAGGTTATTGAGGTTAATAATAGCATAGGAGCAGAAAAACCTACAAATTCTGTGATTTTAGCTGTTTTTATGCTTTTTTTCAAAAAAATACAGATCCAAAACCCAAAACCCAGAACCCAAAACACGGAAGGGTGGTTTTGGCAAAACCAATCCAGATCCAAAACACGAAGAAAGATCCAGATCCAAAACCAAAACACAAAACACGAAAAGTGGCCGGTGCACACCCCTAATATAAACCCACCATTTAGTCATTATCAAAAAAAGAAGAAAAATTATTATTTAAACTCACTAAAAAGTTATGACACAGGCGCACGCATGGCACTACTTTGTTGATGCACATGCAGCTACTGCGCACACAATTTACAAACACAGAAAATATTTTTTTATTTTGTTTGGAGTGCCCTTTGGTGGTTACAGCACCCTTTAACGGTCAAGCCAGCCGGCCCTTTACTTATGACACAGGCGCACGCTTGGTACTACTTTGTTGATGCACGTGCGGCTACTGCGCACACAATTCACAAACACAAAAAAATATATTTTTTTATTTTGTTTGGAGTGCCCTTTGGGGGTTACAGCACCCTTTAGCGGTCAATCCAGCCGGCCCTTTATTTATGGGACACAGGTGCACGCTTGGCACTACTTTGTTGATGAACGTGCGGCTACTGCGCACACAATTCACAAACACAAAAAAATATTTTTTTTTATTTTGTTTGGAGTGCCCTTTGGGGGGTTACAGCACCCTTTAACGGACAAGCCAGCCGGCCTTTTACTTATGGAACACAGGCGCATGCTTGGCGCTGCTCCTTTGTTGATGCACGTGCAGCCACAGTGCACACAATTCACAAACACAGAAAAAATAATTTTTTTTAGCACTTGGGGGGAGCACCCCTGACGGACAGAGCACCCCCTGGACAACACTACAGCACCCCTTTAGGACTGGGACACTGCACAGGACTTTGGAGTGGACACAGCCCCTATGGACAACTGACTGCACAACACAGTCCAGCCAGCCCCTATGGACAACAGCAGCACAGCACAGCACAACACTACACTACAGTACACTACAACACTACACTACACTACACAGCCCAGCCAGCCCTAACTCCACCCTCCCTCTTCACTGTCCACAGCCGAGTGAGAAAATGGCGCCGACGCGGGTACCTTATATAGGATCCATAACCCGCGAGACCCGGAAGGCGGGATGATGACGTTTTGCCTCGATTTCAGATCCGAGTCAGGCGGGAAAAGTCGAGCCTGACTCGGATCGGCCTCGGATCGGGGGGGCTCGGGGGGGGGTTCGGATTTCAGAAATCCGAACCCGCTCACCCCTACTAAAAACATAAAAATATATATATATATATATATATATATATACTGTATAATGAAGTGGCACTCTGAGACTTAAAAGCAGGTAACGAATGTTGTTTATTCCATAAGCTGGAAAAGCGACCAACGTTTCGGGGCCACACCGCCCCTTTGTCAAGGTGAGTAGTAACAAGTGAACTAAAAGACATACCTTATATAACCAAGGAAACCCGGTCAGATCGGAAGAAGCATGCCAGGAAAGAGTGCAGGTGCGCGGCTGCCGTGTCTCAGAATGATGACGTCGTCACGTCGATGACGCCCGGTAACCCGGGTAACCAAAGACACGGACCAGCCTGAATGGTAGGTAAACAAAAGAAAAGATCAGTGACAGCTGCGGGATCCGTTACATGTCCTGTAACACCATAAAACAAAACAAAAACAGTGATTGCACCAAGAATTAAAAGAGCATGTACCCGGCAGAGAGGAAAAGACTGATACAAAGAATTAGACAAAGAATTAGAACCAATAGTTAAATGCCCCATAAGAAAATAATCGTAATCAGAAAAGGACAAAATCTATAAGAAAAATTACACTTGAACTATAACAATGTCAACAAACTAAACACAATACGCGTGGATACTAGATACATGAATGGGAGAAGTGCATAATGGGAACTCTAAGGCCACTGACAAATCGATTTATAGTGCAGATTACGGACTTGTTGGCCATGGATTAGCAGCAATGTGTAAACATCCATGAGTGAAGCAAAACAGACCGATTCGATTGATGGTCCAGCATGCGGGGTCAGAACATTCAGAAAACACTCCATGTGATTCTCTCATTCAACCCATTGGGTCTGATGGTGTTCAAATTGTACATCCATTGGGCTTCCTTTTGGAGGAGTTTGTTGGCTCGATCACCGCCTCTCAGAGATGGTGGCACATGGTCAATTATCATGTGTCTAAGTTGGAATAAATCGTGCTTCTTCTCCGCAAAGTGACGGGCTACTGGCTGATCAGAACTTTTCCCGCTCAAGGCCGATTTAATGGCCGAGCGGTGTAATGCCATCCTCTCACGAAGGGACCTGATGGTTTTCCCTACATAATATTGACCGCAGGGACAGATGATAATGTATACAATAAACGAAGAAGTGCAAGTTAGCACATACTTGATAGAATACTGCTGTTCAGAATGAGGGTGCTTGAAGGTAGAGCCAGTGATCATACTACGGCATGTAGTACATCGCAGACATTTGTAACAGCCGTTCTCTTTAGATAGAAAATTAATGGTTCCTGGTACCTTCGCAAAATTAGTAATGTCCGTGTGGACAATCATATCTTTGATGTTCCTTCCACGAGAAAAACATGCCATGGGTCGTTTATTTTTAAAACATTTTAAATCACTATCAGTGGAAACTATAGGCCACAAGGCCCTCGTCGCCCTTGGTAGGACAGGACTAGAGGTGTTGTATTTACTGACCCACGGGATAATGTCCTCTTTAAATCTCACCTGGGGAGATAACAGATGGGACCTGGGCATCGTCATAACTGATTCCTTTTGTTCAAGCAGGGTACTTAGTTTGTAACCCCTACATAGAAATTTGTTAATCACCATGTCCAATTCATTCCCAAGGGTTTCGTGGTCGCTTGTGATACGTGCCACTCGGATCATTTGTGACTTGGGGAGTCCCTTAATTAAGGCACGTGGATGGTGACTATCGGCCCTCAGAAGTGTATTCTTGTCTGTCGCTTTAGCAAATACTCTAGTACCAATGGACCCATTGTTGATGCTCACTTGAACGTCAAGATAGTTAATACTAAACTCGTCAATTTGATAAGTGAGTCTGATTGGAGAGTCTCTGTGGTTGATGTAATCCATTATTTCAATGAAACGATCCCTGCCTCCGGTCCACAACATGAAGAGGTCATCGATGTAACGTGCAAAGGTGAGTATGCACTCTGAGATCCCAGGTTGCTCAAAAAACATAGATTTCTCCTCTTTGAACATATAAATGTTCGCAAAGGAAGGGGCCACATTACTTCCCATCGCGCATCCATTGAGCTGAAGAAAGAAATCCCCATCAAAGAGAAAATAATTTCTTTTGAGGGTGAGATCTAGTAAACACAAAAACAGTTCCAGATCAACTGATTCCATATTTTCTTTTGTTAGGAACTCCCTCATAGCTGTAAGCCCCCCAGCGTGGGGTATGCTGGTGTATAAACTACTGACATCCATCACGCATAACAGAGTTCCACTGGGTACCCTACCCACTTTATTGAGAAGATTCAGGAAATCCGTGGTGTCTTTAATGAAGGTCTTCTGTTTCATCACTAGGGGTTGTAAAACGCTATCCAGAAATTCAGATATTGGTTGGAAAAGGGAATTCCTTGCCGAAATGATCGGCCGTCCGGGGGGATTCCTTATATCTTTATGAATTTTGGGGACCGTGAATAAAATAGGGACTACAGGATGATCCTGCTGAAGTGCTGTACCTAACTCCTTAGATAATTTACCTTGAGAAACTGCTTCTGTTAAAATAGAATCCAGTTCTCTCTTAAATTGTGTCGTCGGGTCCGCGGGTAACCGTTTGTAGGTGTCTGATACCGCTAGTTGACCGCAGATCTCAGATTTGTACGCGCTCAAGTCCATGATCACGATCCCACCCCCCTTGTCTGCGGGGCGGATAATAATGTCCCTGTATGCGCCCAAATCCCTTAAAGCTTCTCTCTCTGTTTTAGACAGATTGTTATGTATAGTGGTTGCAGCAGCGTTATATCTAGTTACAGAGTTGTCAAGAAGACGTGTAAATGACTTGATCGATGCATTAGTCGATAGAGGATCAAATTTTGACTTGGATTTAGAATTGATGAAACCCTGGTGTGCAGAACCAGGCTCTGGAGGTATAGTTTCGAAATGCTCCTGTAGACGCAGCCTGCGTGCAAATTTGTGTAAGTCAATTTTCCAAGAGAATTCGTTGTAGTGATTAGTTGGAATAAAAGACAGTCCTTTATCCAGGACGCTAAGTTCCGTAGGACTTAATTCTCTCGAAGACAGGTTGTAAATCAAATTCTCTTTGGCTCTAGGTCTTTGGAGCCTCGAGTTCTGGCCCCCCCTGCGGGTGGTCTGCCTCTGCCTTTTGAACCTTTTGTTATAACGATTGGTGTCCCTAAAGGGACTGATGGAGTTTCCTGTGACCCGTCTGAATCCCGGGTGGCAAACTCGCTGTCGCTATTGGACGACATAGGTTCCCTCGAGTGGGCCTCTCGACGTTGTCTCCAGCTGTGTTTGGATCTATAGTTGTAAGGTCTATGGGCTCCAGGTACACCTCCCATGAGCCACTTATAGACTCTATTGGTGTCATAATCCTCTTTAACGATACTGTGCTTGTTTTTTTTTTAACTTAATGAGATCCCGGCGATATTGATCACATTGTGATTGTAATTTACGGACCCAGTCCTGAGATTGATCTTGTTGCAGGAATAGAAGTTGCTCTGATTCAAATGCTGCAATTTTATCTTTGGCTGATCTCAGCTCTCGACCTGCCTCTTTCACTACCAGAAGCATTAAATCCATACTGCACTTATTTAATATTCCTACCCATTTCCTACAAAACTCCGGGTTAAACCGGCCGATGGTTGGAACATTTCTCACTCTGAATCCTCTCGGAATCATTTTTTCCCTATGGTAGTCAGAAAGGGAAATCCCGTGTAAGAGAAAATCGATTTCTCTGCGCTTAAGTTTAAATAACTGATGGTAGATATCCAATGGACCCTGCTGGGTATCCTGAATGGAAAGTTGCTCTTTAAATAACAACCTTTCTGCATCGTCATCTGTGTAACTATGAGTGTCCCCAATGGTGATATTGTAACTTCGGCATCCTTGTGCTTCCTCCAGTGTCGACTGTGTATCCATAATAATATTGTGATAGACAAAACCTCCCTGTGCAGTAAATCCAGGTAATGCGCAGCGTTAAAAGATAAATGAAGCACTCACAGCTTGTTCCCCAAGGGAGACTTGAAATGAAGAAAGGACAGGTGCCTTGACTCAGGAGGGAAAACAAATCCCAAATGAATATCTGTACAAATAGTCCGGCACTCTAGTAAATCCACCATCAAAACGGTGCTCAGGTGCCTCCTAATGAAGGAAAATATACTGTATAATGAAGTGGCACTCTGAGACTTAAAAGCAGGTAACGAATGTTGTTTATTCCATAAGCTGGAAAAGCGACCAACGTTTCGGGGCCACACCGCCCCTTTGTCAAGGTGAGTAGTAACAAGTGAACTAAAAGACATACCTTATATAACCAAGGAAACCCGGTCAGATCGGAAGAAGCATGCCAGGAAAGAGTGCAGGTGCGCGGCTGCCGTGTCTCAGAATGATGACGTCGTCACGTCGATGACGCCCGGTAACCCGGGTAACCAAAGACACGGACCAGCCTGAATGGTAGGTAAACAAAAGAAAAGATCAGTGACAGCTGCGGGATCCGTTACATGTCCTGTAACACCATAAAACAAAACAAAAACAGTGATTGCACCAAGAATTAAAAGAGCATGTACCCGGCAGAGAGGAAAAGACTGATACAAAGAATTAGACAAAGAATTAGAACCAATAGTTAAATGCCCCATAAGAAAATAATCGTAATCAGAAAAGGACAAAATCTATAAGAAAAATTACACTTGAACTATAACAATGTCAACAAACTAAACACAATACGCGTGGATACTAGATACATGAATGGGAGAAGTGCATAATGGGAACTCTAAGGCCACTGACAAATCGATTTATAGCGCAGATTACGGACTTGTTGGCCATGGATTAGCAGCAATGTGTAAACATCCATGAGTGAAGCAAAACAGACCGATTCGATTGATGGTCCAGCATGCGGGGTCAGAACATTCAGAAAACACTCCATGTGATTCTCTCATTCAACCCATTGGGTCTGATGGTGTTCAAATTGTACATCCATCGGGCTTCCTTTTGGAGGAGTTTGTTGGCTCGATCACCGCCTCTCAGAGACGGTGGCACATGGTCAATTATCATGTGTCTAAGTTGGAATAAATCGTGCTTCTTCTCCGCAAAGTGACGGGCTACTGGCTGATCAGAACTTTTCCCGCTCAAGGCCGATTTAATGGCCGAGCGGTGTAATGCCATCCTCTCACGAAGGGACCTGATGGTTTTCCCTACATAATATTGACCGCAGGGACAGATGATAATGTATACAATGAACGAAGAAGTGCAAGTTAGCACATACTTGATAGAATACTGCTGTTCAGAATGAGGGTGCTTGAAGGTAGAGCCAGTGATCATACTACGGCATGTAGTACATCGCAGACATTTGTAACAGCCGTTCTCTTTAGATAGAAAATTAATGGTTCCTGGTACCTTCGCAAAATTAGTAATGTCCGTGTGGACAATCATATCTTTGATGTTCCTTCCACGAGAAAAACATGCCATGGGTCGTTTATTTTTGAAACATTTTAAATCACTATCAGTGGAAACTATAGGCCACAAGGCCCTCGTCGCCTTTGGTAGGACAGGACTAGAGGTGTTGTATTTACTGACCCACGGGAGGACATTATCCCGTGGGTCAGTAAATACAACACCTCTAGTCCTGTCCTACCAAGGGCGACGAGGGCCTTGTGGCCTATAGTTTCCACTGATAGTGATTTAAAATGTTTTAAAAATAAACGACCCATGGCATGTTTTTCTCGTGGAAGGAACATCAAAGATATGATTGTCCACACGGACATTACTAATTTTGCGAAGGTACCAGGAACCATTAATTTTCTATCTAAAGAGAACGGCTGTTACAAATGTCTGCGATGTACTACATGCCGTAGTATGATCACTGGCTCTACCTTCAAGCACCCTCATTCTGAACAGCAGTATTCTATCAAGTATGTGCTAACTTGCACTTCTTCGTTTATTGTATACATTATCATCTGTCCCTGCGGTCAATATTATGTAGGGAAAACCATCAGGTCCCTTCGTGAGAGGATGGCATTACACCGCTCGGCCATTAAATCGGCCTTGAGCGGGAAAAGTTCTGATCAGCCAGTAGCCCGTCACTTTGCGGAGAAGAAGCACGATTTATTCCAACTTAGACACATGATAATTGACCATGTGCCACCGTCTCTGAGAGGCGGTGATCGAGCCAACAAACTCCTCCAAAAGGAAGCCCGATGGATGTACAATTTGAACACCATCAGACCCAATGGGTTGAATGAGAGAATCACATGGAGTGTTTTCTGAATGTTCTGACCCCGCATGCTGGACCATCAATCGAATCGGTCTGTTTTGCTTCACTCATGGATGTTTACACATTGCTGCTAATCCATGGCCAACAAGTCCGTAATCTGCGCTATATATCGATTTGTCAGTGGCCTTAGAGTTCCCATTATGCACTTCTCCCATTCATGTATCTAGTATCCACGCGTATTGTGTTTAGTTTGTTGACATTGTTATAGTTCAAGTGTAATTTTTCTTATAGATTTTGTCCTTTTCTGATTACGATTATTTTCTTATGGGGCATTTAACTATTGGTTCTAATTCTTTGTCTAATTCTTTGTATCAGTCTTTTCCTCTCTGCCGGGTACATGCTCTTTTAATTCTTGGTGCAATCACTGTTTTTGTTTTGTTTTATGGTGTTACAGGACATGTAACGGATCCCGCAGCTGTCACTGATCTTTTCTTTTGTTTACCTACCATTCAGGCTGGTCCGTGTCTTTGGTTACCCGGGTTACCGGGCGTCATCGACGTGACGACGTCATCATTCTGAGACACGGCAGCCGCGCACCTGCACTCTTACCTGGCATGCTTCTTCCGATCTGACCGGGTTTCCTTGGTTATATAAGGTATGTCTTTTAGTTCACTTGTTACTACTCACCTTGACAAAGGGGCGGTGTGGCCCCGAAACGTTGGTCGCTTTTCCAGCTTATGGAATAAACAACATTCGTTACCTGCTTTTAAGTCTCAGAGTGCCACTTCATTATACAGTATATTTTCATTCATTAGGAGGCACCTGAGCACCGTTTTGATGGTGGATTTACTAGAGTGCCGGACTATTTGTACAGATATTCATTTGGGATTTGTTTTCCCTCCTGAGTCAAGGCACCTGTCCTTTCTTCATTTCAAGTCTCCCTTGGGGAACAAGCTGTGAGTGCTTCATTTATCTTTTAACGCTGCGCATTACCTGGATTTACTGCACAGGGAGGTTTTGTCTATCACAATATTATTATGGATACACAGTCGACACTGGAGGAAGCACAAGGATGCCGAAGTTACAATATCACCATTGGGGACACTCATAGTTACACAGATGACGATGCAGAAAGGTTGTTATTTAAAGAGCAACTTTCCATTCAGGATACCCAGCAGGGTCCATTGGATATCTACCATCAGTTATTTAAACTTAAGCGCAGAGAAATCGATTTTCTCTTACACGGGATTTCCCTTTCTGACTACCATAGGGAAAAAATGATTCCGAGAGGATTCAGAGTGAGAAATGTTCCAACCATCGGCCGGTTTAACCCGGAGTTTTGTAGGAAATGGGTAGGAATATTAAATAAGTGCAGTATGGATTTAATGCTTCTGGTAGTGGAAGAGGCAGGTCGAGAGCTGAGATCAGCCAAAGATAAAATTGCAGCATTTGAATCAGAGCAACTTCTATTCCTGCAACAAGATCAATCTCAGGACTGGGTCCGTAAATTACAATCACAATGTGATCAATATCGCCGGGATCTCATTAAGTTCAAAAAAAAACAAGCACAGTATCGTTAAAGAGGATTATGACACCAATAGAGTCTATAAGTGGCTCATGGGAGGTGTACCTGGAGCCCATAGACCTTACAACTATAGATCCAAACACAGCTGGAGACAACGTCGAGAGGCCCACTCGAGGGAACCTATGTCGTCCAATAGCGACAGCGAGTTTGCCACCCGGGATTCAGACGGGTCACAGGAAACTCCATCAGTCCCTTTAGGGACACCAATCGTTATAACAAAAGGTTCAAAAGGCAGAGGCAGACCACCCGCAGGGGGGGCCAGAACTCGAGGCTCCAAAGACCTAGAGCCAAAGAGAATTTGATTTACAACCTGTCTTCGAGAGAATTAAGTCCTACGGAACTTAGCGTCCTGGATAAAGGACTGTCTTTTATTCCAACTAATCACTACAACGAATTCTCTTGGAAAATTGACTTACACAAATTTGCACGCAGGCTGCGTCTACAGGAGCATTTCCAAACTATACCTCCAGAGCCTGGTTCTGCACACCAGGGTTTCATCAATTCTAAATCCAAGTCAAAATTTGATCCTCTATCGACTAATGCATCGATCAAGTCATTTACACGTCTTCTTGACAACTCTGTAACTAGATATAACGCTGCTGCAACCACTATACATAACAATCTGTCTAAAACAGAGAGAGAAGCTTTAAGGGATTTGGGCGCATACAGGGACATTATTATCCGCCCCGCAGACAAGGGGGGTGGGATCGTGATCATGGACTTGAGCGCGTACAAATCTGAGATCTGCGGTCAACTAGCGGTATCAGACACCTACAAACGGTTACCCGCGGACCCGACGACACAATTTAAGAGAGAACTGGATTCTATTTTAACAGAAGCAGTTTCTCAAGGTAAATTATCTAAGGAGTTAGGTACAGCACTTCAGCAGGATCATCCTGTAGTCCCTATTTTATTCACGGTCCCCAAAATTCATAAAGATATAAGGAATCCCCCCGGACGGCCGATCATTTCGGCAAGGAATTCCCTTTTCCAACCAATATCTGAATTTCTGGATAGCGTTTTACAACCCCTAGTGATGAAACAGAAGACCTTCATTAAAGACACCACGGATTTCCTGAATCTTCTCAATAAAGTGGGTAGGGTACCCAGTGGAACTCTGTTATGCGTGATGGATGTCAGTAGTTTATACACCAGCATACCCCACGCTGGGGGGCTTACAGCTATGAGGGAGTTCCTAACAAAAGAAAATATGGAATCAGTTGATCTGGAACTGTTTTTGTGTTTACTAGATCTCACCCTCAAAAGAAATTATTTTCTCTTTGATGGGGATTTCTTTCTTCAGCTCAATGGATGCGCGATGGGAAGTAATGTGGCCCCTTCCTATGCGAACATTTATATGTTCAAAGAGGAGAAATCTATGTTTTTTGAGCAACCTGGGATCTCAGAGTGCATACTCACCTTTGCACGTTACATCGATGACCTCTTCATGTTGTGGACCGGAGGCAGGGATCGTTTCATTGAAATAATGGATTACATCAACCACAGAGACTCTCCAATCAGACTCACTTATCAAATTGACGAGTTTAGTATTAACTATCTTGACGTTCAAGTGAGCATCAACAATGGGTCCATTGGTACTAGAGTATTTGCTAAAGCGACAGACAAGAATACACTTCTGAGGGCCGATAGTCACCATCCACGTGCCTTAATTAAGGGACTCCCCAAGTCACAAATGATCCGAGTGGCACGTATCACAAGCGACCACGAAACCCTTGGGAATGAATTGGACATGGTGATTAACAAATTTCTATGTAGGGGTTACAAACTAAGTACCCTGCTTGAACAAAAGGAATCAGTTATGACGATGCCCAGGTCCCATCTGTTATCTCCCCAGGTGAGATTTATAGAGGACATTATCCCGTGGGTCAGTAAATACAACACCTCTAGTCCTGTCCTACCAAGGGCGACGAGGGCCTTGTGGCCTATAGTTTCCACTGATAGTGATTTAAAATGTTTTAAAAATAAACGACCCATGGCATGTTTTTCTCGTGGAAGGAACATCAAAGATATGATTGTCCACACGGACATTACTAATTTTGCGAAGGTACCAGGAACCATTAATTTTCTATCTAAAGAGAACGGCTGTTACAAATGTCTGCGATGTACTACATGCCGTAGTATGATCACTGGCTCTACCTTCAAGCACCCTCATTCTGAACAGCAGTATTCTATCAAGTATGTGCTAACTTGCACTTCTTCGTTTATTGTATACATTATCATCTGTCCCTGCGGTCAATATTATGTAGGGAAAACCATCAGGTCCCTTCGTGAGAGGATGGCATTACACCGCTCGGCCATTAAATCGGCCTTGAGCGGGAAAAGTTCTGATCAGCCAGTAGCCCGTCACTTTGCGGAGAAGAAGCACGATTTATTCCAACTTAGACACATGATAATTGACCATGTGCCACCGTCTCTGAGAGGCGGTGATCGAGCCAACAAACTCCTCCAAAAGGAAGCCCGATGGATGTACAATTTGAACACCATCAGACCCAATGGGTTGAATGAGAGAATCACATGGAGTGTTTTCTGAATGTTCTGACCCCGCATGCTGGACCATCAATCGAATCGGTCTGTTTTGCTTCACTCATGGATGTTTACACATTGCTGCTAATCCATGGCCAACAAGTCCGTAATCTGCGCTATATATCGATTTGTCAGTGGCCTTAGAGTTCCCATTATGCACTTCTCCCATTCATGTATCTAGTATCCACGCGTATTGTGTTTAGTTTGTTGACATTGTTATAGTTCAAGTGTAATTTTTCTTATAGATTTTGTCCTTTTCTGATTACGATTATTTTCTTATGGGGCATTTAACTATTGGTTCTAATTCTTTGTCTAATTCTTTGTATCAGTCTTTTCCTCTCTGCCGGGTACATGCTCTTTTAATTCTTGGTGCAATCACTGTTTTTGTTTTGTTTTATGGTGTTACAGGACATGTAACGGATCCCGCAGCTGTCACTGATCTTTTCTTTTGTTTACCTACCATTCAGGCTGGTCCGTGTCTTTGGTTACCCGGGTTACCGGGCGTCATCGACGTGACGACGTCATCATTCTGAGACACGGCAGCCGCGCACCTGCACTCTTTCCTGGCATGCTTCTTCCGATCTGACCGGGTTTCCTTGGTTATATAAGGTATGTCTTTTAGTTCACTTGTTACTACTCACCTTGACAAAGGGGCGGTGTGGCCCCGAAACGTTGGTCGCTTTTCCAGCTTATGGAATAAACAACATTCGTTACCTGCTTTTAAGTCTCAGAGTGCCACTTCATTATACAGTATATTTTCCTTCATTAGGAGGCACCTGAGCACCGTTTTGATGGTGGATTTACTAGAGTGCCGGACTATTTGTACAGATATTCATTTGGGATTTGTTTTCCTTCCTGAGTCAAGGCACCTGTCCTTTCTTCATTTCAAGTCTCCCTTGGGGAACAAGCTGTGAGTGCTTCATTTATCTTTTAACGCTGCGCATTACCTGGATTTACTGCACAGGGAGGTTTTGTCTATCACAATATTATTATGGATACACAGTCGACACTGGAGGAAGCACAAGGATGCCGAAGTTACAATATCACCATTGGGGACACTCATAGTTACACAGATGACGATGCAGAAAGGTTGTTATTTAAAGAGCAACTTTCCATTCAGGATACCCAGCAGGGTCCATTGGATATCTACCATCAGTTATTTAAACTTAAGCGCAGAGAAATCGATTTTCTCTTACACGGGATTTCCCTTTCTGACTACCATAGGGAAAAAATGATTCCGAGAGGATTCAGAGTGAGAAATGTTCCAACCATCGGCCGGTTTAAGCCGGAGTTTTGTAGGAAATGGGTAGGAATATTAAATAAGTGCAGTATGGATTTAATGCTTCTGGTAGTGGAAGAGGCAGGTCGAGAGCTGAGATCAGCCAAAGATAAAATTGCAGCATTTGAATCAGAGCAACTTCTATTCCTGCAACAAGATCAATCTCAGGACTGGGTCCGTAAATTACAATCACAATGTGATCAATATCGCCGGGATCTCATTAAGTTCAAAAAAAACAAGCACAGTATCGTTAAAGAGGATTATGACACCAATAGAGTCTATAAGTGGCTCATGGGAGGTGTACCTGGAGCCCATAGACCTTACAACTATAGATCCAAACACAGCTGGAGACAACGTCGAGAGGCCCACTCGAGGGAACCTATGTCGTCCAATAGCGACAGCGAGTTTGCCACCCGGGATTCAGACGGGTCACAGGAAACTCCATCAGTCCCTTTAGGGACACCAATCGTTATAACAAAAGGTTCAAAAGGCAGAGGCAGACCACCCGCAGGGGGGGCCAGAACTCGAGGCTCCAAAGACCTAGAGCCAAAGAGAATTTGATTTACAACCTGTCTTCGAGAGAATTAAGTCCTACGGAACTTAGCGTCCTGGATAAAGGACTGTCTTTTATTCCAACTAATCACTACAACGAATTCTCTTGGAAAATTGACTTACACAAATTTGCACGCAGGCTGCGTCTACAGGAGCATTTCCAAACTATACCTCCAGAGCCTGGTTCTGCACACCAGGGTTTCATCAATTCTAAATCCAAGTCAAAATTTGATCCTCTATCGACTAATGCATCGATCAAGTCATTTACACGTCTTCTTGACAACTCTGTAACTAGATATAACGCTGCTGCAACCACTATACATAACAATCTGTCTAAAACAGAGAGAGAAGCTTTAAGGGATTTGGGCGCATACAGGGACATTATTATCCGCCCCGCAGACAAGGGGGGTGGGATCGTGATCATGGACTTGAGCGCGTACAAATCTGAGATCTGCGGTCAACTAGCGGTATCAGACACCTACAAACGGTTACCCGCGGACCCGACGACACAATTTAAGAGAGAACTGGATTCTATTTTAACAGAAGCAGTTTCTCAAGGTAAATTATCTAAGGAGTTAGGTACAGCACTTCAGCAGGATCATCCTGTAGTCCCTATTTTATTCACGGTCCCCAAAATTCATAAAGATATAAGGAATCCCCCCGGACGGCCGATCATTTCGGCAAGGAATTCCCTTTTCCAACCAATATCTGAATTTCTGGATAGCGTTTTACAACCCCTAGTGATGAAACAGAAGACCTTCATTAAAGACACCACGGATTTCCTGAATCTTCTCAATAAAGTGGGTAGGGTACCCAGTGGAACTCTGTTATGCGTGATGGATGTCAGTAGTTTATACACCAGCATACCCCACGCTGGGGGGCTTACAGCTATGAGGGAGTTCCTAACAAAAGAAAATATGGAATCAGTTGATCTGGAACTGTTTTTGTGTTTACTAGATCTCACCCTCAAAAGAAATTATTTTCTCTTTGATGGGGATTTCTTTCTTCAGCTCAATGGATGCGCGATGGGAAGTAATGTGGCCCCTTCCTATGCGAACATTTATATGTTCAAAGAGGAGAAATCTATGTTTTTTGAGCAACCTGGGATCTCAGAGTGCATACTCACCTTTGCACGTTACATCGATGACCTCTTCATGTTGTGGACCGGAGGCAGGGATCGTTTCATTGAAATAATGGATTACATCAACCACAGAGACTCTCCAATCAGACTCACTTATCAAATTGACGAGTTTAGTATTAACTATCTTGACGTTCAAGTGAGCATCAACAATGGGTCCATTGGTACTAGAGTATTTGCTAAAGCGACAGACAAGAATACACTTCTGAGGGCCGATAGTCACCATCCACGTGCCTTAATTAAGGGACTCCCCAAGTCACAAATGATCCGAGTGGCACGTATCACAAGCGACCACGAAACCCTTGGGAATGAATTGGACATGGTGATTAACAAATTTCTATGTAGGGGTTACAAACTAAGTACCCTGCTTGAACAAAAGGAATCAGTTATGACGATGCCCAGGTCCCATCTGTTATCTCCCCAGGTGAGATTTATAGAGGACATTATCCCGTGGGTCAGTAAATACAACACCTCTAGTCCTGTCCTACCAAGGGCGACGAGGGCCTTGTGGCCTATAGTTTCCACTGATAGTGATTTAAAATGTTTTAAAAATAAACGACCCATGGCATGTTTTTCTCGTGGAAGGAACATCAAAGATATGATTGTCCACACGGACATTACTAATTTTGCGAAGGTACCAGGAACCATTAATTTTCTATCTAAAGAGAACGGCTGTTACAAATGTCTGCGATGTACTACATGCCGTAGTATGATCACTGGCTCTACCTTCAAGCACCCTCATTCTGAACAGCAGTATTCTATCAAGTATGTGCTAACTTGCACTTCTTCGTTTATTGTATACATTATCATCTGTCCCTGCGGTCAATATTATGTAGGGAAAACCATCAGGTCCCTTCGTGAGAGGATGGCATTACACCGCTCGGCCATTAAATCGGCCTTGAGCGGGAAAAGTTCTGATCAGCCAGTAGCCCGTCACTTTGCGGAGAAGAAGCACGATTTATTCCAACTTAGACACATGATAATTGACCATGTGCCACCGTCTCTGAGAGGCGGTGATCGAGCCAACAAACTCCTCCAAAAGGAAGCCCGATGGATGTACAATTTGAACACCATCAGACCCAATGGGTTGAATGAGAGAATCACATGGAGTGTTTTCTGAATGTTCTGACCCCGCATGCTGGACCATCAATCGAATCGGTCTGTTTTGCTTCACTCATGGATGTTTACACATTGCTGCTAATCCATGGCCAACAAGTCCGTAATCTGCGCTATATATCGATTTGTCAGTGGCCTTAGAGTTCCCATTATGCACTTCTCCCATTCATGTATCTAGTATCCACGCGTATTGTGTTTAGTTTGTTGACATTGTTATAGTTCAAGTGTAATTTTTCTTATAGATTTTGTCCTTTTCTGATTACGATTATTTTCTTATGGGGCATTTAACTATTGGTTCTAATTCTTTGTCTAATTCTTTGTATCAGTCTTTTCCTCTCTGCCGGGTACATGCTCTTTTAATTCTTGGTGCAATCACTGTTTTTGTTTTGTTTTATGGTGTTACAGGACATGTAACGGATCCCGCAGCTGTCACTGATCTTTTCTTTTGTTTACCTACCATTCAGGCTGGTCCGTGTCTTTGGTTACCCGGGTTACCGGGCGTCATCGACGTGACGACGTCATCATTCTGAGACACGGCAGCCGCGCACCTGCACTCTTTCCTGGCATGCTTCTTCCGATCTGACCGGGTTTCCTTGGTTATATAAGGTATGTCTTTTAGTTCACTTGTTACTACTCACCTTGACAAAGGGGCGGTGTGGCCCCGAAACGTTGGTCGCTTTTCCAGCTTATGGAATAAACAACATTCGTTACCTGCTTTTAAGTCTCAGAGTGCCACTTCATTATACAGTATATTTTCCTTCATTAGGAGGCACCTGAGCACCGTTTTGATGGTGGATTTACTAGAGTGCCGGACTATTTGTACAGATATTCATTTGGGATTTGTTTTCCTTCCTGAGTCAAGGCACCTGTCCTTTCTTCATTTCAAGTCTCCCTTGGGGAACAAGCTGTGAGTGCTTCATTTATCTTTTAACGCTGCGCATTACCTGGATTTACTGCACAGGGAGGTTTTGTCTATCACAATATTATTATGGATACACAGTCGACACTGGAGGAAGCACAAGGATGCCGAAGTTACAATATCACCATTGGGGACACTCATAGTTACACAGATGACGATGCAGAAAGGTTGTTATTTAAAGAGCAACTTTCCATTCAGGATACCCAGCAGGGTCCATTGGATATCTACCATCAGTTATTTAAACTTAAGCGCAGAGAAATCGATTTTCTCTTACACGGGATTTCCCTTTCTGACTACCATAGGGAAAAAATGATTCCGAGAGGATTCAGAGTGAGAAATGTTCCAACCATCGGCCGGTTTAAGCCGGAGTTTTGTAGGAAATGGGTAGGAATATTAAATAAGTGCAGTATGGATTTAATGCTTCTGGTAGTGGAAGAGGCAGGTCGAGAGCTGAGATCAGCCAAAGATAAAATTGCAGCATTTGAATCAGAGCAACTTCTATTCCTGCAACAAGATCAATCTCAGGACTGGGTCCGTAAATTACAATCACAATGTGATCAATATCGCCGGGATCTCATTAAGTTCAAAAAAAACAAGCACAGTATCGTTAAAGAGGATTATGACACCAATAGAGTCTATAAGTGGCTCATGGGAGGTGTACCTGGAGCCCATAGACCTTACAACTATAGATCCAAACACAGCTGGAGACAACGTCGAGAGGCCCACTCGAGGGAACCTATGTCGTCCAATAGCGACAGCGAGTTTGCCACCCGGGATTCAGACGGGTCACAGGAAACTCCATCAGTCCCTTTAGGGACACCAATCGTTATAACAAAAGGTTCAAAAGGCAGAGGCAGACCACCCGCAGGGGGGGCCAGAACTCGAGGCTCCAAAGACCTAGAGCCAAAGAGAATTTGATTTACAACCTGTCTTCGAGAGAATTAAGTCCTACGGAACTTAGCGTCCTGGATAAAGGACTGTCTTTTATTCCAACTAATCACTACAACGAATTCTCTTGGAAAATTGACTTACACAAATTTGCACGCAGGCTGCGTCTACAGGAGCATTTCCAAACTATACCTCCAGAGCCTGGTTCTGCACACCAGGGTTTCATCAATTCTAAATCCAAGTCAAAATTTGATCCTCTATCGACTAATGCATCGATCAAGTCATTTACACGTCTTCTTGACAACTCTGTAACTAGATATAACGCTGCTGCAACCACTATACATAACAATCTGTCTAAAACAGAGAGAGAAGCTTTAAGGGATTTGGGCGCATACAGGGACATTATTATCCGCCCCGCAGACAAGGGGGGTGGGATCGTGATCATGGACTTGAGCGCGTACAAATCTGAGATCTGCGGTCAACTAGCGGTATCAGACACCTACAAACGGTTACCCGCGGACCCGACGACACAATTTAAGAGAGAACTGGATTCTATTTTAACAGATGCAGTTTCTCAAGGTAAATTATCTAAGGAGTTAGGTACAGCACTTCAGCAGGATCATCCTGTAGTCCCTATTTTATTCACGGTCCCCAAAATTCATAAAGATATAAGGAATCCCCCCGGACGGCCGATCATTTCGGCAAGGAATTCCCTTTTCCAACCAATATCTGAATTTCTGGATAGCGTTTTACAACCCCTAGTGATGAAACAGAAGACCTTCATTAAAGACACCACGGATTTCCTGAATCTTCTCAATAAAGTGGGTAGGGTACCCAGTGGAACTCTGTTATGCGTGATGGATGTCAGTAGTTTATACACCAGCATACCCCACGCTGGGGGGCTTACAGCTATGAGGGAGTTCCTAACAAAAGAAAATATGGAATCAGTTGATCTGGAACTGTTTTTGTGTTTACTAGATCTCACCCTCAAAAGAAATTATTTTCTCTTTGATGGGGATTTCTTTCTTCAGCTCAATGGATGCGCGATGGGAAGTAATGTGGCCCCTTCCTATGCGAACATTTATATGTTCAAAGAGGAGAAATCTATGTTTTTTGAGCAACCTGGGATCTCAGAGTGCATACTCACCTTTGCACGTTACATCGATGACCTCTTCATGTTGTGGACCGGAGGCAGGGATCGTTTCATTGAAATAATGGATTACATCAACCACAGAGACTCTCCAATCAGACTCACTTATCAAATTGACGAGTTTAGTATTAACTATCTTGACGTTCAAGTGAGCATCAACAATGGGTCCATTGGTACTAGAGTATTTGCTAAAGCGACAGACAAGAATACACTTCTGAGGGCCGATAGTCACCATCCACGTGCCTTAATTAAGGGACTCCCCAAGTCACAAATGATCCGAGTGGCACGTATCACAAGCGACCACGAAACCCTTGGGAATGAATTGGACATGGTGATTAACAAATTTCTATGTAGGGGTTACAAACTAAGTACCCTGCTTGAACAAAAGGAATCAGTTATGACGATGCCCAGGTCCCATCTGTTATCTCCCCAGGTGAGATTTAAAGAGGACATTATCCCGTGGGTCAGTAAATACAACACCTCTAGTCCTGTCCTACCAAGGGCGACGAGGGCCTTGTGGCCTATAGTTTCCACTGATAGTGATTTAAAATGTTTTAAAAATAAACGACCCATGGCATGTTTTTCTCGTGGAAGGAACATCAAAGATATGATTGTCCACACGGACATTACTAATTTTGCGAAGGTACCAGGAACCATTAATTTTCTATCTAAAGAGAACGGCTGTTACAAATGTCTGCGATGTACTACATGCCGTAGTATGATCACTGGCTCTACCTTCAAGCACCCTCATTCTGAACAGCAGTATTCTATCAAGTATGTGCTAACTTGCACTTCTTCGTTCATTGTATACATTATCATCTGTCCCTGCGGTCAATATTATGTAGGGAAAACCATCAGGTCCCTTCGTGAGAGGATGGCATTACACCGCTCGGCCATTAAATCGGCCTTGAGCGGGAAAAGTTCTGATCAGCCAGTAGCCCGTCACTTTGCGGAGAAGAAGCACGATTTATTCCAACTTAGACACATGATAATTGACCATGTGCCACCGTCTCTGAGAGGCGGTGATCGAGCCAACAAACTCCTCCAAAAGGAAGCCCGATGGATGTACAATTTGAACACCATCAGACCCAATGGGTTGAATGAGAGAATCACATGGAGTGTTTTCTGAATGTTCTGACCCCGCATGCTGGACCATCAATCGAATCGGTCTGTTTTGCTTCACTCATGGATGTTTACACATTGCTGCTAATCCATGGCCAACAAGTCCGTAATCTGCGCTATAAATCGATTTGTCAGTGGCCTTAGAGTTCCCATTATGCACTTCTCCCATTCATGTATCTAGTATCCACGCGTATTGTGTTTAGTTTGTTGACATTGTTATAGTTCAAGTGTAATTTTTCTTATAGATTTTGTCCTTTTCTGATTACGATTATTTTCTTATGGGGCATTTAACTATTGGTTCTAATTCTTTGTCTAATTCTTTGTATCAGTCTTTTCCTCTCTGCCGGGTACATGCTCTTTTAATTCTTGGTGCAATCACTGTTTTTGTTTTGTTTTATGGTGTTACAGGACATGTAACGGATCCCGCAGCTGTCACTGATCTTTTCTTTTGTTTACCTACCATTCAGGCTGGTCCGTGTCTTTGGTTACCCGGGTTACCGGGCGTCATCGACGTGACGACGTCATCATTCTGAGACACGGCAGCCGCGCACCTGCACTCTTTCCTGGCATGCTTCTTCCGATCTGACCGGGTTTCCTTGGTTATATAAGGTATGTCTTTTAGTTCACTTGTTACTACTCACCTTGACAAAGGGGCGGTGTGGCCCCGAAACGTTGGTCGCTTTTCCAGCTTATGGAATAAACAACATTCGTTACCTGCTTTTAAGTCTCAGAGTGCCACTTCATTATACAGTATATTTTCCTTCATTAGGAGGCACCTGAGCACCGTTTTGATGGTGGATTTACTAGAGTGCCGGACTATTTGTACAGATATATATATATATATATATATATATAAAATCATTAATCTTAACAATTTAATAAATAAGATACAAAACCTTATAAATAATACATTAATACAAATACAGACAGCAGACAGTATCCACCTCTAGTTTGCATGTCATACAATAATAACATAAATGAAAACTATGCTATACTCAGAATAAATTAAATCAATTCACTGCTGACAAACTACAACCCCCCATATCATAATAACATTGGAGCACGCAGCCCAGCTTTGAGTTGCAACACATAGAGAAATGTTTGGGTACACTATGATTTTGAACATTATTAATAATTAATTAGGACTTAGGGTTAGGCACCACCCCCCCCCGGGAGGGTTAGGGTTAGGCACCCACGGGGGGGACCCAGGGCTAGGCAACCCCCCGGGGGATTCAGGTGCAGGCAGCGGGGAAGGAGGGGGTTAGGGTTAGGCACTTAGAGGGGGGATTAGGGTTAGGCAATTGGGGGGGATGTTAGGGTTAGGCACCCCTAAAGAGGGTTAGGGTTAGGGGGTTAGGTTAGGTTAGTATATACTTACCTTAGCGACGATCGGGATTTCCAGCGCTGTCGGGCTTCCGCTGCCGGGCTCTGCTCATCTGTCGGCCAGGCGCTGCCGGCGGTATTTCATACCGATTCCGTTTCAGTGTCCACTGACCCTAATCTACACCACATCATGAGCATCAGCATAGCTGATATTTATCGTAGGGCTGCAACTGAAAAGCCAGAACCATATAGTAATAACACATAACCCAAAGTAATAAATCACAAAATCTACACTTGCAAACAGTGGTAGAAAGTAATATGGTCTGTTGTATGGCAATTAACTATTTTTACCTGCAGATTTATGCTAAGGGGTCTAGCCGGAATCAGTATGATTTACCGCCAGCCGCATGGCCGGCGGTTCCAATCCTGATAGCAGCAGCCCGGCAGGGGTGAAGATCCCGATCATTCATTCTGGTAAGTATAGCTAACTTAATTTACTACCCTAACCTTAACCCTCCTTTAGGGGTGCCTAACCTTAACCTCCCCCCCAAGTGCCTAGCCCTAACCCCCCTCCAAGTGCCTAAACCTAACCCCCCCTACCTCGCAGCCTAACCTTAAGTCTTAACTAGAGATGAGCGGTAAAAGTGAACTGCTCATCTTTACTCTTAACTGCCCACTGCCCCCTGGTCCCCCCTCGCACAGCCCCACAACCGCGGCAGCACTGAAGCGAGAAGACCGGGTGGACGGCACATGTGCAGAAGGGGAGAGCCTTACTGATTCCAAAGGACCACAGGAGAAGACTGCATCACTGGATATGTAAGTATACATAAATTGCTACTTAGATAAGCTATTTAGCGCATCAAAATGATGCAATATATAGTGACAAGTAACAATTTAATATCGCAAACATACATGAGAGAGTCAACGGAAGCTTTCAAGCCACATACTGCTTGTACCCATTTATTAAGATGGCTGCATATTGTGACTCGCTCTTAGCATTGCGCAACCAGACATTATTTCCCATTTGGCCATATAAGTTGTTGGCCAAATGAGGGCCAGTTGTTTGGTTCTTGGGCCATGTGATCAGAGCATATGGGTCCTGTTATTATAGCTGGAAGATGACAAACACTGGTAGTGGTCAACTTCATGCCGCATTTACTGTACTAAAAGGCCTGGTAAACATGTAGTTAGAATATAATTAATGGTGGCACTTATTCTTGTAGCACAGTGGCTAGCATTGCTGCCTCACAACAGAATCAATTGGTTCCAATCTGACATGGAAACTTATTGTGGAGTTTATATGTTCTTACCATGTTACATGGGTTTCCTCTGGGTGCTAATGTTTTCTCCAACTGTCTAAAAACATATATATATATATATATATATATATATAAATAGTCAATTAGGGTGGCACTCCCATATAATAACACTTCTCCCGATGCCTTCCGTGTAAGTGCCACAACGGGAGCTTCAACATACAACCCTGGTCGGCGGCACTCAGTCACAAAAAAGTCACTTTGCAGCAAGTAACTGATATTGACGTTTCGATGTTTATTCCATCGTCTTCAGAATATAAATAAAACAACAAGCAATACTCACTTAAATACCATCACCACCATGTGCACAGCCACGGCTTCCGGAAGCAACTCAGCAGCGCCCTCATACTGACGTCACTGTTGCGTCCGGGTTGTCATGGCAACAAATCGTGATTTAAAAACAACACCCAGAGCAACAACAAGCTGTAAACATACAACAATAATGCATATCCTATATTATGGATGCAGACATCCATTCAATCTTTTCATATAAATAGTATAGACTTTAAACTTTATGGTAGATCAATTTAAGGAACATAACGGAGACTGGCTGAAGTAAAATCCTTCCACCAATAATCTGATACCAATACCAAAATCCACGCCTTTTATCTGTTAATCCATACATAACATGTAACAATATTAGCCATCATATATGACCCATATTAATCCAAAGTGTTCTAGAATTATATCCATTAGTCAATCCTCCCACAATTTTTTTTTTTTATCCATCATACCTTACCCTATATCCCTAATCCTTCCTGGACAAAAATCTAAGGTCCGGCTGAGGTACATGGATATTCATACAATATATATCATCAAAAAACAGAAAACCAAAAAACAAAAGACCATGATCCCCTTATTTTTCAAAAGATAATCTCCTCCAGACAAAAAATACAATACTGATAAGGCATGGGTTATAAGAAGGCCCCAAAATCAAATGATGTACATCCTTATAAAAAACAATGTAAACCCAAACTATCATTAAGACCTTTGGGGTATACAGTGCCTAATCGATGGATCCATCGTGATTCACATTGGAGTAATCTTTGCGATCTATTACCTCCTCTCACCATCGGTGGTATATGGTCAATTAAAATGTATCAAAGTGTTGCTAAACTATGTCCAGCCTGTGCGAAATGTCACGCCACAGGTTGGTCACTATATCTAGAGCCAATGGCTGCGCTAATGGCAGACCGATGCAATGTCATCCGGTCCCGCAGACATCTGTCTGTTTTGCCCACATAACTAAGGCCACATTGGCAAGTGATAAGATACACTACATACTTAGTCGTACAACTCAATCTATGACGTATAGAAAATCTTTTACCACTGTAAGGATGTGTAAAACCCTCTCCAACCATTGTTTAGTTTGTCCCACTACTTTTGGCCCCTTAAAAAGTGGGAGGCACATATAGAAACCGTTGTAATTCCTACACCGTTCACCTGATTTGGATGTAATTACCCTCAAATTAAATCTGAAAGTCTGCAGTTAAATCACATATTGTTTGTTTCATTTCAAAGCCATTGTGGTGGTGAATAGAGGCCAAAATATGAAAATTCTGTCAAAGTCCCAATATTTATGGACCTGACTGTATGTGCCTCCCACTTTTTAAGAGGCCAAAAGTAATGGGACAAACTAAACAATCCTAAATCTAACTTTCACTTTTTAATACTTTATTGCAAATCCTTTGCAGGCAATTACAGCCTGAAGTCTGGAATGCATAGACATCACCAGACGCTGGGTTTCATCCCTGGTGATGCTCTGCCAGGCCTCTACTGCAAAAGTCTTCAGTTCCTGCTTGTTTTTGGGGCATTTTCCCTTCAGTTTTGTCTTCATCAAGTGAAATGCATGCTCAATCGGATTCAGGTCAGGGGATTGACTTGGCCGTTGCATAACATTCCACTTTTTAGCCTTAAAAAACTCTATGGTTGCTTTTGCAGTATGCTTCGGGTCATTGTCCATCTGCACTGTGAAGCACCGTCCAATGAGTTCTGAAGCATTTGACTGAATACGAGCATATAATATTGCCCGAAACACTTCAGAATTCATTCTGCTGCTTTTGTCAGCAGTCACATCATCAATAAATACAAGGGAACCAGTTCCATTGGCAGCCATACATGCCCACGCCATGATACTACCACCACCATGCTTCACTGATGAGGTGGTATGTTTTGTATCATGAGCAGTTCCTTTCCTTCTCCATACTCTTCTCTTCCCATCACTCTGGTACACGTTGATCTTTGTCTCGTCTGTCTATAGGGTGTTGTTCCAGAGCTGTAATGGCTTTTTTAGATGTTGTTTGGCAAACTCTAATCTGGTCTTCCTGTTTTTGTGGCTCACCAATGGTTTACATCTTGTGGTGAACCCTCTATATTCACTCTTGTGAAGTCTTCTCTTGATTGTTGACTTTGACACATATACATCTACATCCTGGAGAGTGTTCTTGATTTGGCCAACTGTTGTGAAGGGGTTGAAATGAAAATACCCCAAGAACAAGCAGGAACTGAAGACATTTGCAGTAGAGGCCTGGCAGAGCATCACCAGGGATGAAACCCAGCGTCTGGTGATGTCTATGCATTCCAGACTTCAGGCTGTAATTGCCTGCAAAGGATTTGCAACAAAGTATTAAAAAGTGAAAGTTAGATTTAGGATTATGTAGTTTGTCCCATTACTTTTGGCCCCTTAAAAAGTGTGAGGCACATATAGAAACCGTTGTAATTCCTACACCGTTGATCTGATTTGGATGTAATTACCCTCAAATTAAATCTGAAAGTCTGAAGTTAAAGCACATCTTGTTTGTTTCATTTCAAAGCCATTGTGGTGGTGAATAGAGGCCAAAATATGAAAATTCTGTCAACGTGTAATAGAATCAACGTTTCGGGGGTCAGTCACCCCTTCGTCAGGATACACAATTGTGACAACAACAGTGCACATTAAATACCATACAATGACAAATCAAAACTCACCCATCCTCCCGTGGGTCTCCGGCGTCCTGCAGCTGCCGCGCCTCTGGTCCCGGAACTGACATCCGCCCGGAAGTGACGTCATCCGGGCCTGACCCGGGGAGCAGGGGTTTCCATGGTGCCACTGTATCCATAACGACGGATACAAACACGTGAACAAACCAAAAATACTGTAAATGACAGAAAAACATATAATCAAAAATTAGAAATTATTACCACTATAACTACTATAACAACTCAATATCATATGTAAAAAAACATTACAGTGTAGTGAAAACTGTTCATAAAGTGTGAACGCACCAATCAAAATGCATTACATAATATAATAATATTAAAATATATACTGCTACTATTAAGACAGATGTTATCCATCTGAACATAAACACAATGGTGAATCTAAAATCTTATGTAAAATTATTAAACATATTTGCATATAATGTTAAGAAACTTGTGCAAACCACGTATATGGTATCCATAACTATTTCTATCCACTGCTCAGTATATCATGTAAAAAAGAACAAATCTGTGTTAAAACATAAAACCTATATAAATCTCCTGCATCATGCTGCATAGCATTATTGTTCTCTGACTAAATACTTTAAATGCCCTCATTAATTGGCTCTGTGCTAATAGCTGCCATAATACTAGACTGTTAAAGCACTACGGTCTCGTCTAGTACAGTGTCATCTAAACCAAAAAAATGTTTTCATAGCTAGAATAACAAAGAATGGCAATCCAATAATGGTGCCAACTGCTATGAATATCTCATGATTTATACACATATCTATTTCCCATTAAACTCAATAGATATTGATGATGAACTGCTATCTATAGGAAACAACTAAGACTCAAAGCCTCATTGAGACCTCTCGGGCTCACTGTGTCCAACCGAAATATCCACTTACATTCCAATTGTAGGAGTTTCCTTGACCTGTCACCCCTGCGCAAAGACGGTGGTACATGGTCAATGACCCGATATCTTAACATGGCCATGTTGTGTTTAGCTTCCACAAAGTGTCTGGCTACTGCTTGTTCACTGGTGCCAGACACTAATGCAGCACGGATGGCAGCCCTATGTTGAGTCATCTGCTCTTTAAATTGCCTATCTGTCTTGCCCACGTAGTTTAAGCCACATGGGCAAGACAGAAGGTACACCACAAACATGGATGAACATGTCAAGGGATACTTGATGGAAAATTATCTACCCGTGTGTGGATGTGAAAACGTCCTACCTGCAACCATGTATGTGCATGTAGCACATCCTGTACACTTATAACAGCCGCCTTTTTTCAAAACACCAGGACTTGTTTGCCAGTTAGTGATATCTGTATGCACTACAAGATCTTTAATGTTTGGTCCCCTTGAAAAACTGGGCATAATTTTAACTTTTTATAGGCTTTGTAACTCTGGGTCTGTAGTTACTATAGGCCACAATTCTTTGGCTTTTTTGTTGGTACAGTAACGTTTGTTGTTAAACTTATTAACCCAAGGTAAAACCTTACTGCTCTTCTGTGGGCATGTCCTATTTATGTAACAATTCTTCCCGCTTTTTGCTTTTAGCTTTCTGTATAGCCTGTCTTAACAATTTACTGGGGTACCCTCTTTCAATAAACTTTGCAAACATTAATTCAAGTTGAATATCCCTCTCTTGTAAATTACTGGTATTTCTACATACTCGCACAAACTGTGAATATGGCAGACTATCAATGGTAGATCTAGGATGAAAACTATCAAATCTGAGTAGGGTGTTGCGATCCGTGGGTTTTGAGTACAATCTGGTATGCAACATACCTGTCTCAATTGAAATGTCCACATCAAGAAAGTTGATATCAGATGGACTCACCAACAATGTTAATTTGGCCCGGCAATCTGATAAATCATGATCATCGATCAAATTTCTAAGAATCTCTGACGGACCATTCCACAAATTCAAAATATCATCTATATACCGATAATATTTACACACCCTCGTACTGATCTTGGTATCAACAAAAAATAAATCTTGTTCAATTTCATGCATGTATGTATTCGCATAGGATGGAGCCACGCAAGAGCCCATAGTGCAGCCCGTTAGCTGAATAAAAAATCGTCCATCATAAATGAAAAAATTGTGTAATAGGGTGAATTCCAATAGGTCCATAAAAAAAATCTAAATCTGGACCTGTATATATTTGGGATTGCCCGTGAGGAGTCTCCTCACCGCCTCCAACCCATTATGGTGCGTTATGCACGTATAGAGGCTGGTAACATCAATACTGGCCAGTACCACCTCACCAGGTAATTCTCTCACCTCATCTAATGAACGAATCAGGGTTGATGTATCCTTAAGATGTGTAAATGTGTCCTGAATACAAGGTTGGAAGAAAGCATCTAGGTATACTGCAATTGGCTCACACAGAGACCCCCTGGCCGAGATGATAGGTCTGCCAGGGGGCCTCTGTGTATCCTTATGAATTTTAGGTATGGCATACAAAATGGGAACCACAGGATGCTTCCTGAACAATACTCTTTTAATATCACTATCTATGATACCATCGCACACTGCTTTATCCAAAATACCTTCCAGCTCAATCTGAAATACTCCTGTAGGATCAGAATTCAACTGAGAATACATATGCGAATCTGACAGCAATCTCTCACATTCTGTCTTATACATGTCTAAATCCATCACAACAATTGAACCTCCTTTATCGGCCCCTCTTATGATGATGTCTCTACATGCACTCAGATCTTTGAGCGCCATCCGTTCTTCACGAGTAAGGTTATGATATTTCAAAGGGGCACTCTTGCTACCAGATTTCTCAAGTAGTCTGGAAAAAGTTTTGATTGAGGGATTTGTAGATTGTGGATCATATGATGAGGATGGTCCTATTCTTTTAACTTGAGAGGGCAAGGTGTGATCTTTCACTGTGCCTTTCTTGTTTTTGTCAAAATGTTCCCTTAAACATAACTTGCACTGCAGTTTATAATTATCTAGCTTCCACTGAAATTCATCAAAATCATTGGTAAGTACGAAACTCAACCACTTGCTTAATACGTTAATACTTTGTCTTCATTCAAAGTGAGGAGAGTTTTTGATTAATTGAAAATCAAATTTTGAGGCCTCTGGGTGGTCTGCTGTTGCCCCTTCCTCTGGTTCTGCCCACCCCGTCTCGTGGGTCTGGTCTTGCCAGAGCCCTCCTGGCTCTGGTATCCACACCTATAGGGACACTTCTCGGAGACTGGGAAGGTGTATTGGTAGGAGAACTCTCTGCTTCACTGGCTGTGGTGCTTGATTGAAAATGAGGACGAAAAGACACATTTTTTATTACTCCTCCATCTCCTGCCTTGAGTATCCTGTGTCTGTTTTGGAGCTAAATGCAACCACTTATAAACAAGGTGTTGAGTATAGTCCAGCTGCACCTTTTTTAATTTCTCCTTTTTGTATTGTATAAGCTCTTTTATATAGGAGTCTACTTGTTCTTTTCATTTATCCAGCCACTTGTTAGAAAGATCTGCAGTGAGCATGGCCATGTTTTCTGCCTCAAAAGCTGTGATCTTCTCCTTCGTGATGTTCAATTCCCAGGTGGACTCCTCTATCACTAACAACATTAAGTCCATTGAACATTTGTTCAAAATTGAGATCCACTTGGTACAAAACGGGGCACTATATCTTCCAAATGTGGGGGTATTATGCACCCTGAAACCTCTAGGGATCTGCTTGCTTCTGTAATACTCTGATAGAGTCAGACCATGGTAGAGGAAATCCACCTCACGTTTCTTTAGTTTTAAACAAATTTTTATATTATTATATTATGTAATGCATTTTGATTGGTGCATTCACACTTTATGAACAGTTTTTACTATACTGTAATGTTTTTTTCACATATGATATTGAGTTGTTACAGTAGTTAAAGTGGTAATAATTTCTAATTCTTGATTATATGTTTTTCTGTCATTCACAGTATTTTTGGTTTGTTCACGTGTTTGTATCCGTCGTTATGGATACAGTGGCACCATGGAAACCCCTGCTCCCCGGGTCAGGCCCGGATGACATCACTTCCGGGTGGACGTCAGTTCAGGGACCAGAGGTGCAGCAGCTGCATGACGCCGGAGACCCGCGGGAGGACGGGTGAGTCTTGATTTGTCATTGTATGGTATTTAATGTGCACTGTTGTTGTCACAATTGTGTGTCCTGATGAAAGGGTGACTGACCCCGAAACGTTGACTCTATTACACATTTTTCTCACAAGTCTCGGAGTGCCTCCTCATTTGTTTGGATGTACGGGGGGTATATCATATCCCAGAGGAAGGCACCCAAGCAAGTTCACGAAAGGTGTCAGCTGCCTTTGGAGTGCCAGGTGTTTTTGATTATTTACATATATATATATATATATATATATAAATATATATATATATATATATATATATGTAAATGTAAATATATATATATTTATACATACATATATATATGTAAATATATATTGGGACATTGACAGAATTTTCATATTTTGGCCTCTATTCACCACCACAATGGCTTTGAAATGAAACAAACAAGATGTGCTTTAACTTCAGACTTTCAGATTTAATTTGAGGGTAATTACATCCAAATCAGATCAACGGTGTAGGAATTACAACGGTTTCTATATGTGCCTCCCACTTTTTAAGGGGCCAAAAGTAATGGGACAAACTAAACAATCCTAAATCTAACTTTCACTTTTTAATACTTTGTTGCAAATCCTTTGCAGGCAATTACAGTCTGAAGTCTGGAACGCATAGATATCACCAGACGCTGGGTTTCATCCCTGTTGATGCTCTGCCAGGCCTCTACTGCAAATGTCTTCAGTTCCTGCTTGTTCTTGGGGCATTTTACCTTCAGTTTTGTCTTCATCAAGTGAAATGCATGCTCAATCGGATTCAGGTCAGGGGATTGACTTGGCCATTGCATAACATTCCACTTTTTAGCCTTAAAAAACTCTTTGGTTGCTTTTGCAGTATGCTTCGGGTCATTGTCCATCTGCACTGTGAAGCGCCGTCCAATGAGTTCTGAAGCATTTGACTGAATATGAGCATATAATATTGCCCGAAACACTTCAGAATTAATTCTGCTGCTTTTGTCAGCAGTCACATCATCAATAAATACTAGGGAACCAGTTCCATTGGCAGCCATACATGCCCACGTCATGACACTACCACCACCATGCTTCACTGATGAGGTGGTATGTTTTGGATCATGAGAAGTTCCTTTCCTTCTCCATACTCTTCTCTTCCCATCACTCTGGTACAAGTTGATCTTTGTCTCATCTGTCCATAGGATGTTGTTCCAGAACTGTAATGGCTTTTTTAGACGTTGTTTGGCAAACTCTAATCTGGTCTTCCTGATTTTGTGGCTCACCAATGGTATACATCTTGTGGTGAACCTCTATATTCACTCTTGTGAAGTCTTCTCTTAATTGTTGACTTTAACACATATACACCTACCTCCTGGAGAGTGTTCTTGATTTAGCCAACTGTTGTGAAGGGGTTTTTCTTCACCAGGGAAATAATTCTTCTGTCATCCACCACGGTTGTTTTCCATGGTCTTCCGGGTCTTTTGGTGTTGCTGAGCTCTCCGGTGTGTTCTTTCTTTTTAAGAATGTTCCAAACAGTTGATTTGGCCACACCTAAAGTTTTTGCTATCTCTCTGATGGGTTTGTTTTGATTTTTCATCCTATTGATGGCTTACTTCACTGATAGTGACAGTTTTTTGGATCTCATATTGAGAGTCGACAGCAACTGATTCCAAATGCAAATGTCACACCTAGAATCAACTCCAGACCTTTTACCTGCTTAATTGATAATGAAATAACGAGGGAATAGCCCACACCTGTCCATGAAATAGCTTTTGAGTTGATAGTCCCATTACTTTTGGCCCCTTAAAAAGTGGGAGGCACATATAGAAACCGTTGTAATTCCTACAGCATTCACCTGATTTGGATGTAATTACCCTCAAATTAAATCTGAAAGTCTGCAGTTAAAGCACATCTTGTTTGTTTCATTTCAAAGCCATTGTGGTGGTGAATAGAATCCAAAATATGAAAATTCTGTCAATGTCCCAAAATTTATGCACCTGACTGTATATATATTAGGGGTGTGCACCGGCCACTTTTCGTGTTTTGGATCTGGATCTTTCTTCGTGTTTTGGATCTGGATTGGTTTTGCCAAAACCACCCTTCCGTGTTTTGGGTTCTGGGTTTTGTGTTTTGGATCTGTATTTTTTTTTAAAAAGCATAAAAACAGCTAAAATCACAGAATTTGTGTGTTTTTCTGCTCCTATGCTATTATTAACCTCAATAACCTTAATTTCCACTCATTTCCAGTCTATTCTGAACACCTCACACCTCACAATAGTGTTTTTATATCCAAAAGGTTGCACCGAGGTAGCTGGATGACTATGCTAAGAGATACGAGTGGGCAGCACAAACACGTGGTCCATCTAGGAGTGACACTGCAGTGGCAGACAGGATGGCAGTTTGAAAAACTAGACCCCAATCAGTACATAATTCAAAGAAAAAAAAGAGTTGCAAGATGGAATTGTCCTCCCACCCACCCTTATGTTGTATAAACAGGACATGCACACTTTAAAAAAAACCAAACATTTCAGCGCCAGGGTCTGCCACACGACTGTGGCTGAAATGATTGGTTTGTTTGGGCCCCCACAAAACAAGCTGGCAATTAATCTGTCCCTGCACAAACTGGCTCTACGGAGGCAAGATGTCGTCCTCATCCTCCGATTCCTCACCCTCTTCAGTGTTGTGAACATCCTCATCCTCACAGAGTATTAATTCGTCCCCGCTGGAATCCACAACCACAGGTCCCTCTGTACGTTCTGGAGGCTGGTCTCCCTGGAAGAGTTGATAATTCATGTTATGAACATCATCTTCTCCACATTTTGTGGAAGCAAACTCCTACGCCTTTTGCTGACAAGGTTCCCGGCTGCACTAAACACTCTTTCAGAGTACACACTGGAGGGGGGACAACTCAGGTAAAATAGAGCCAGTTTGTACAGGGACCTCCAAATTGCTTCTTTTTCCTGCCAGTACAGGTACGGACTGTCTGACATGCCTACTTGGATGCTGTCACCGATGTAATCCTTTAACAGACAGATGCACGCTTGTCGCTGCTGCTTTGAGGATGCAGGTGGAATCTAGACGGGATTTGGAACCGGGGACACACTACCTCCATCAATTGTCTAAATCCCACTGCACTAATGGCGGATACCGGACGCACGTCTAACACCAACATAGCAGTCAAGGCCTCAGTTATATGTTTTGCTTCAGGATGACTGCTGTCGTACTTCATCCTCATCGCTAGGGACTGTTGGAGGGTCAATTGTTTAGTAAAAGTGGTGGTGTTCCTACTTCCTCTCTGGGATGATGAACAACTCCCAGCAGCAGCAACAGCACTAGGAGGAAGTGGTTCTTGATCTTTCCCTATTTTATTTTTATCAGAGAAAGTTTGGTCCTCCATTTATGTTATATTGATATACGTGCGGCTAAAGCGCAC
Organism: Taudactylus pleione; assembly: GCA_031769625.1. Classification (NCBI taxonomy): domain Eukaryota; kingdom Metazoa; phylum Chordata; class Amphibia; order Anura; family Myobatrachidae; genus Taudactylus; species Taudactylus pleione. The sequence continues at coordinate 16,807,856 of JAUIMM010000119.1, forward strand.
ACAAACACAGAAAATATTTTTTTATTTTTGCTGGAGAGTAGTGCACTTTGTGGGTTACACCACCCTTTAAGAAATGAGCCAGCCGGCTCTTTACTTATGGGACACAGGCGCACGCTTGGCGCTGCTCCTTTGTTGATGCACGTGCAGCCACAGTGCACACAAGTCACAAACACAGAAAATATTTTTTTTTTTGGTTTGGACCGGAGTGTACTTTGGGGGTTACAGCACCCTTTAACGGTCAAGCCAGCCGGCCCTTTACTTATGACACAGGCGCACGCTTGGCACTACTTTGTTGATGCACGTGCGGCTACTGCGCACACAATTCACAAACACAGAAAAAATATTTTGTTATTTGGTTTGGAGTGTACTTTGGGGGTTACAACACCCTTTAATGGTCAAGACAGCCGGCCCGTTACTTATGACACAGGCGCACGCTTGGCACTACTTTGTTGATGCACGTGCGGCTACTGCGCACACAATTCACAAACACAGAAAAAATATTTTGTTATTTGGTTTGGAGTGTACTTTGGGGGTTACAGCACCCTTTAATGGTCAAGCCAGCCGGCCCTTTACTTATGACACAGGCGCACGCTTGGCACTACTTTGTTGATGCACGTGCGGCTACTGCGCACACAATTCACAAACACAGAAAATATTTTTTCTTTTGGTTTGGACTGGAGTGTACTTTGGGGGTTACAGCACCCTTTAACGGTCAAGCCAGCCGGCCCTTTACTTATGACACAGGCGCACGCTTGGCACTACTTTGTTGATGCACGTGCGGCTACTGCGCACACAATTCACAAACACAGAAAATGTTATTTTTTTTGGTTTGGACTGGAGTGTACTTTGGGGGTTACAGCACCCTTTAACGGTCAAGCCAGCCGGCCCTTTACTTATGACACAGGCGCACGCTTGGCACTACTTTGTTGATACACGTGCGGCTACTGCGGACACAATTCACAAACACAGAAAATATTTTGTTATTTGGTTTGGAGTGTACTTTGGGGGTTACAGCACCCTTTGACAGTCAAGCCAGCTGGCCCTTTACTTATGACATAGGCGCACGCTTGGCACTACTTTGTTGATGCACGTGCGGCTACTGCGCACACAATTCACAAACACAGAAAATATTTTTTTTTTTGGTTTGGACTGGAGTGTACTTTGGGGGTTACAGCACCCTTTAACGGTCAAGCCAGCCGGCCCTTTACTTATGACACAGGCGCACGCTTGGCACTACTTTGTTGATGCACGTGCGGCTACTGCGCACACAATTCACAAACACAAAAAAATATTTTGTTATTTGGTTTGGAGTGTACTTTGGGGGTTACAGCACCCTTTAACGGTCAAGCCAGCCGGCCCTTTACTTATGAAACAGGCGCACGCTTCGCACTACTTTGTTGATGCACGTGCGGCTACTGCGCACACAATTCACAAACACAGAAAATAATTTTTTTTTTGGTTTGGACTGGAGTGTACTTTGGGGGTTACAGCACCCTTTAACGGTCAAGCCAGCCGGCCCTTTACTTATGACACAGGCGCACGCTTGGCACTACTTTGTTGATGCACGTGCGGCTACTGCGCACACAATTCACAAACACAGAAAATATATATCTGCACTACACTACACAGCCCAGCCAGTCCTAACTCCCACCCTCCCTCTTCACTGTCCACAGCCGAGTGAGAAAATGGCGCCGACGCGGGTACCTTATATAGGATCCAAAACCCGCGAGACCCGGAAGGCGGGATGATGAAGTTTTGCCTCGATTTCAGATCCGAGTCAGGCGGGAAAAGTCGAGCCTGACTCGGATCGGACTCGGATTGGGGGGTCTTGGGGGGGTTCGGATTTCAGAAATCCGAACCCGCTCACCCCTAATATATATATATAAGTATATATATATATATATAATATATATATATATATACATATATATATATATACATATATATAACTAAGAGAGTGCAGACCACCAAGTATTGCTCTTCAGGATTTTGTTCCAAGGAGATAGACTTTTACATGAGATATAGAACTCAGGTGCAGTAGCTGTTCATATAATTGCAGCGAAGTACGGACTGACCTAATATGTGTCCACAGTGATCTGTATTCTTCATGTTATTATAGCTATGCTAAGGACTATTTGCTAGTATGATATTAGCTTGTAGATATTAACCTACTGCTACCGATTTGGTAAGGGTGGAGCATGAGTTAGTGCAATCACCATTAAGGGTATTACCAATAACGAAGAGTAAAGGTAGTGAACAATACTGAATGTTATTAAACACTGAATTATATGTTTTAACCTTGATTTTGTTAGGGATTTTGATGCAGGTAGTCTCCAAAGCAGTCCAGTATCAGCAGTAGGCCATAATTTTATACTAAGTGTTGGATAAATATATTTTAGAGTGTAATGTATTATTGCTAGTTATATGCATAGGAAGATCCAGAACTGTCAAAGAGTTCCAGATTAATAATGTGAGCATTATTTTATTTACTGTCAATTGTTGTGTTGGGATTGGTGACCACCTGCCTCTCTGCTGTGACGTGGGAAGGAAGAAGCAGCAGGAACCACTGGAATGGTGTGAAATCCAATACTAAAGATCTTCAATCACCTTAGGGGTTTCACACATGCCACAAGGTCACGGCCTATTTCCCAAAAGGGTGCGCTTTTTTGAGCATGCATACGTGTTCGAGACTCTATTGAAGATAAAACCGAGTCCCTTTGGGTGACCATAGAAACAGGGGAGAAAGTGACTCTTCATATTGGGGTGATCTACAGATCACCAGGTGAGGAAGAGGAACTGGACAATAAACTATTGCAGGATATCACTAAAATGGCATTAAATGGAGAGGTTATAAGCATGGGAGATTTTAATCTACCCGATATAAACTTGTGTCTGTGGCAAGTTCCACTAGAAGTAGGGACATCCTGAATTCATTGCACGGAGCCTCCCTCCAGCAATTGGTGAGGGAGCCCACTCAAAAAGACGCAATATTAGACTTAATACTTACAAATGGAGACAGAATATCTGATATAAAAGTGGGTGAAAACCTGGGATCCAGTGATCATAAAGCAGTATGGTTCAGAATAAAGACAGATACTGACTATCCCCATACAAAAACAAAGGTGTTAGATTTTAGGAAGGCTGATTTTGCAGGAATGGGAAGATATGTAAGTGAATCTTTGGCAGAGTGGAGGAACTTGAAAAGAGTGCAGGAGAGGTGGGAAAATGTAAAAAGTGCAATATTAAAAACAACAGACCTTTGTATCAATAGGTTTAGGAAAACCACAAGGAAAAGGAAGCCAGTGTGGTTTGGGAAAGAGATAGCAAGTATTGTGAATACAAAAAAGATGGCCTTTAGGAAATACAAGCAGATGCAAAATAATGAAGACAACGAGGTGTATCTTGTAAAATAGAAGGAGGCTAAGAAAGTAATCAGATGTGCAAAGGCAAAAGCTGAGGAGAAAATGGAACAGTCAGTGGGTAAAGGGGGCAAAACTTTTTTTAAGTATATAAGTGAAAGGAGAAATACAAAAAGTTGGAACAAAAAGACTAAAGACAGAAAGAGGGAGTCTTGTTGAGGGAGACAATGTAATAGCTGATCACAGTTAAGTTGCAGGTGTAATCAGAAAATGAGTTGGAACAAGCACATTTACAGAGGAGAAGATCCTAACCGAACTCTCAAAACGGAAAGTGGATAAATCAATGGGGCCTGATGGGATACATCCAAGAATACTAAATGAGCTTAAAGGGATGCTGGTAACACCATTAACAGAATTATTCAACCAGTCACTAGCTACTGGAGTAATTGCAGAGGACTGGAAAAAAGCAAACGTCCCAGAAGTAGGACGTGCCCACTAGTGTCCTGTCTATCACTAAGCTTTACAGATGAGGTAGGGCCACCGCTTACCACTGTGTCACCACTGCTTACCACTATGGACCTCATTCAGAGGCGCTCGCAAAAAGCGAGCGCTCGCTCTGAATCAGGGCGGCCACTTTTTTTTTGTAACCCGGCCTCCTGGCTGCTCGCTAAGCTGTGGGTGACCACCCACAGCTTTTGCGAGCGGCCAGGTGATGGTCGCGATTATCGCGACCAATGGGCTTGCGACGAGACCCTTGTGGTAGGGTCTCGTCTGCTGTAAGCCCCAGTGAGCTTCCTGCTCAAACCCGACATTGCACTCTTGCTCTGTTAACCCGCTCCTGGCTTGATCTATATCAGAACTCATGTACCAGAGTTATGCTGCATTAACCTTGTATTCTCTCACACCCTGTTGTGCTACCTGGTTAATAATTGTGAGTCGTTATTATATACTAGGATTTGAAGTTACATTTTACTGGGTTTCATTAGCACTCCAGATAGTTGTCACTTAAGGAATAGTTATATTTCCTCAAGCTCTTTACACAATAACACCATTGCTTTGGAAAGATAGGATGTGATTATTATGTTTGAAATTCCAAGTAAAATTCTATAGCTTACCAGGAGCTCAGCGGTAGCTAAAGCCCAGGGAGGCCAGTTTCTTGATCCTGAATGATGATAGATGTATAGTTCCCATGTTATTTAGGTCACGGCTTGGTGTGCTAAGAGCTTTCCCTGTTATATATTACTGCATAAACATATTACAGTACAAGAAAAACATACTGAAAGGATTTTAATGACACCAATATTAGTGTTTGTTAAAAAAAAATAACAGTGTGTATTACAGATTGTGGATAATTCCTACCCAAAAATACACCTTAAACATGAAAGGTCATTTATAAAAGTGGACAGTGGCGTAACTAGGGCAGGGCGAGCGGGGTGTGTGCCCTGGGCGCTGTGGGACCGGGGCGCGGGAGGGCGCTGCCGGCCACGGTACCGGCCCACCCTAGTTAGCCAGTGTAGCGCCAACCGCAGTGAGGGGGTCATTCAGACCCGCTCGCGAGCGCAGGACGCTCGCAAGCGGGTCGACATTCCCCCACTGCGCCGACGACGGAGGGAGCTCCGTCGTGCGCATGCGCGAGACCCGGCGAGCGACGGGCTCTCCATCGCTCCGGGTCTCGCACCAAAGGGGGCGTGCTGTCGATGTTGATTGACCGCACGCCCCCTTTGGTGGGCGTGCCGGGGGCGTGGCTTCCAGACGGAGGCGTTCCCATTGGAACGCCTACCGTCTGAAGCCGGCCCCACTGACATCACTAGTGATGTCACTAGTGATGTCAGTGGGAGTGATTTTGGCTCTGATAGAGCCAAAATCACTCCAGGGCTTGCGGCAGCGAGACCCTACCGCAGGGTCTCCGTTGCAAGCCCGAATAGATTTGGTCATTTGGTACCATTTGCATCGTCTTTTCTTCTAGAAGTACCAGTCATCCTACTATACTATATGTGTGTCTCCAGCACCATCGCTTTGGTGTGTCTCCAGCCCATCCCCCCCATTTGTCTCTTCAGTGCTATCCCTTACTCCTCTTCAGTGCCACCACTCTGCTTCTCTCCAGCACCATCCTTCTGTGTCTCCCCAGTGCCTTCATCCTGCATCTCCCAAGCACCATCATCCTGTCTCCCCAGCTCCATTATCCTGTGTCTCCCCAGTGCCATCATCACGCTTCTCCCCAGCACCATTATCCTGCGTCTCTCTAAAGCCAACATCCGGCGTTTCCCCAGTGGCCTCCTCCTGCCCTAGGGGACCATTACTAGGGGCACTGCATAGAGGGGGGACTGTATAAGGGGCACTGCATTAGGGTGCAAATGGAAAGAAATGTTCCCAGTGACAAGAAAGGTGTGTGTGTCATGTTGAAACGCCCCATTTTTCACCACGCCCATTTTTCGCCATGCGCCTGTGGCGCGCGCACATAAGATGGGGTGGTGCCTACATTTTCAAATTTGCCCTGGGCTCCAAATACCCTAGTTACGCCACTAAAAGTGAAACAAGTGTAGATACAAATGCAGCATTGTAGTGTCACACACCTAAGCACAGGCGCTACATGCTGGTGCCATTTTGCAGCATTGTAGTGTCACACACCTAAGCATAGGAGCAGCATTGTAGTGTCACACACCTAAGCACAGGAGCTACATGCTGGTGCCACTTCTTGCAGCATTGTGGTGTCACACACCTAAGCACAGGAGCTACATGCTGATGCCACTTCTTGCAGCATTGTAGTGTCACACACCTAAGTACAGGAGCTACATGCTGGTGCCACTTCTTGCAGCATTGTAGTGTCACACACCTATGCACTGGAGCTACATGCCGATGCCACTTCTTGCAGCATTGTAGTGTCACACCTAAGCACAGGAGCTACATGCTGGTGCCACTTCTTGCAGCATTGTAGTGTGACACACCTAAGCACAGGAGCTATAAGCTGGTGCCACTTTTTGCAGCATTGTAGTGTCACACACCTGAGCACAGGGGTTACATGCTGGTACCACTTCTTGCAGCATTGTGGTGTCACACACCTAAGCACATGAGCTACAAGCTGGTGCCACTTCTTGCAGCATTGTAGTGTCACACACCTAAGCACAGGAGCTACATCCTGGTGCCACTTCTTGCAGCATTGTAGTGTCACACCTAAGCACAGGAGCTACATGCTGGTGCCACTTCTTGCAGCATTGTAGTGTCACACACCTAAGCACAGGAGCTACATGCTGGTGCCACTTCTTGCAGCATTGTAGTGTCACACCTAAGCACAGGAGCTACATGCTTGTGCCACCTTGCAGCATTGTAGTGTCACACACCTAAGCACAGGAGCTACATGCTGGTGCCACCTTGCAGCATTGTAGTGTCACACACCTAAGCACAGGAGCTACATGCTGGTGCCACTTCTCGCAGCATTGTAGTGTCACACACCTAAGCACAGGCAGAGGCACCGAGAGGGGGGGGAGCGGGTACAAATTACCCGGGCCCGGGCTTTCTGAGGGGCCCGGTGGGGGCCCGAGTCTGACGCCGCTGCCCCCTCCCTCACAGCAGCCCAGCAGTCTCCAATGCCTGTGGGGGGAAGCAGTCACACTGATCGCGCCCCCCTGGCTTTGCGCTGTGCTGAGGGGGCTCAGAGCGCCCCCCCCCCTCCCCAGCGTGCAGCGCTGCAAGATCTTTTTTTTTATTTTTCCCGGAGGGGGTGTGGCCACGTCTCCCGCAATTAGGCCACGCCTTCTGTTACCCGGGCCCGCCGTGGCTCTTGGCGGGCCTGAGCACAGGAGCTACATGCTGGTGCCACTTCTTTCATTGCACTGCAATTTTTCATATGTTCTTAAATTGTGTAAGAGATAGGATAAAAATATCAGGGAATGTTATTATAGTACATTATAATGATATATACATTTGGAGTCGCAGTTCCACATATTTAGTCAATCTGTAACAATAAAACTTTGCATCCCTAAACAAAACTTTATAATTGTGAAATCAAAGAAATTGTGAAATTATGTTTAGTCAACAGATATCGGGACGATGCTCACCTACCATTAATGTCAGACATACTGCACGTGCGCTGGCAAAGGCAAAGTTGGCCATACATATTGGGTCTGATGTTGAGCTGAAGAGAAATCAGGCATATGTGCTCCTGCATTACATACACTGACGAAAGTGTGAATACTCACTCATATGTAGGCAGAGCTGTACGGTCCTTGCCGTGCACCCACCCCCTACCCGTATACTTAATTTGCTACTAGTCATCATCACCATCAGCCCTACACTGGGTGCACATCTTACGCCTGGAAACAGATATATATATGCTTAATCCCAAATCCGCATAGCCTGCAATTCTGGGTATCTGGTCACATTGTCTGCAACTACCATTCTACATTCATAATGTCGACACAATGTTGCCACTAGAATGTCAATATGGTTCAACATGTCGAAATACACTGTATCAACATCCTTAGAATATCGACATGTTCACAATGTTGACATTTGAAATGTCCCCATGTTAAATATTAACATTCTAAGAATGCAGACATGTAGGGAAAGCTGCTACCGGGAGGGTTAGGCCCTAGTGGGAGGTAAGGCTCAGGCTGGCAGGGAAGGGGGGATTAGGGCTAGGCAGTGTGGGATGCGGAGGGAGTAGGGATAAGGGAAGATTACTCACCAGAACCTACTGCTATCATGTCGACATGTATTCTGTGTAGACATTATGGCTGCAATTCAATTGTTTTAGACGCCCCCTGCTGGGCCTTTATACAAATAGGCAGCCAATGGAGCAATTCAATTGTTGCTCCGTTCAAAAGTGTTAAAGAACACCCTAAACACTAAAAAAGTGTTTAGGGTGCCCAAACCACCATTAGAGTGCCTGAAAAACTGGAGTTTGGACACATTTCTTCTCGAACCTCAGGAGGCTTTAGGTGTCTGAACGGAGCAACGATTAAATTGCTCTGTCTGGCACCTTTTTGTATAGACGCCCAGTGTCTAAAACAATTTAATTGCCCCCTATGAATATCTACATGCTGCATGTTGACATCTTCACCATGTTGATATTCTCATTTCTACCTTATGCACTTCGACATAACATATCACAAACCCTCACTGAACATTACCTATGTGAGAATGCCTCAATATAAACCAGTTATGCCCATTCAGTCATAAGTGAGATGCATATGTATTTGCGTGTGCACCATTACAGAGCATGCGCAGTGCGCAAACATGCAGGGCATACATACATACATGCACACTCTCCTGGAACTGCCCAATTTTAGGGAGGAGTCTTCTAATGCCCGGAAAGGCGAACAACTCTCCCTCGACTCAGTCCCTGCCCACACCATGAAGTGGGTGGGACAACTGGCAATGATGGTGCATCCTCAGCAACAAAAAGCCTGGAATCCTGGCAAAATGCCACAAGGGCAGGGCCACAAATACACAACTAACTGCGATCCGCCCCCATAATGTCTACCTATACCAGGGATGGGGAACCTTTTTTCTGCCGAGGGCCATTTTGATATATATGACATTATTTGCGGGCCTGGTGCAGGCCACGCCCCCTCTGTGTGATGGCACATGGGGTAGGGCCACAATCGCTGGTGATTACAGCAATGCCCGAAGCATAGTGAGGATACTCCGGGGAACTGTAAGAGCAGCGGTGTGACTGTCTGAAGCATCCTAGGGATGCTCCAGGTGGCATTGCTGCATAGATTCTTGCTGCAGGGTGCCATTCTTGGCACCCTTCTAGACTGATGAAGCTAGCAGAAAAAAAGCTCCAAGGGCCAGACCAAATCATTCCGGGGGCCTTGTACGGCCCCCAGGCCTGAGGTTCCCCATCCCTGAACTATACCATGCTCTACTGGGAAATCCCGGAGAGCAATAAGCTAAATTACAATTAAGCAAGTATAATGCAAACAGGTGTATATTCAACTCAGCATCAGCGTCATTGTAGATAAAGCTGATTATGGCATACTACATGTAAATAATCTATGTTTCTGTTTCATAACTTGCAGAAAATTAAATGTTGGCCGCTGCATTAGCAATTGTATTACTTGATCCATATACCTAAAGACTGATACTGCAATCCTTGGTAATTTTATATTTTTACATATGTTCCGTAGTCAGCATATATTTTATGTACTTTTGCAAAGTGTTTACTTGCATTTTCTTTTATTATTTAGTATTTGCTATTTATAGAAATATAAAATATCCACATGAATGGACTGGCATTCAAAGAATGATAATTGCAAAATATGACTGAACTAATAGAGGGGTTTAGGTTCTTAAAATGAAAAAGTGTCCATCTCAGCTCATTGATGCTTTTCAAAAATGTTGAAATTCAACTGTATGGCATTGGGAGGGTAAGCACCAACAATATCTCTGTATCTATTTGTTCGGAATGCTTCATTGTAAAGCAGCTTACAAAAAGAAAGGCGCAGAACTGGATTGTACTGTAACTTGAGCCAGACATTTCGAAGTTTAAATCACAACCAGTGAGCCACTGTTCTCTGTGGTTTGATAGACAGGTAAACTGTGTCTAAGGTTCCCACTGTCCCAGGGATAATACCATGACAAGCTACTTTACCATCTCTGAATTCCAGAAACTCATGGACACAGATTGTAGCCTGTGAGACCTCCTTATTTAAATTGTGGATTTGGCATGTTGGGATCTGTAAGACAGTCCCAGCTGGGGAGCAATAGGATGACTAACCTTATCCTACATCTAGTCTCTAGTTGTGCTGAGCCTACATATGTAAGACAGCAGGTAGGCAGCCTGAGCTCTTTCAAGTATTTTAGATTACATTTTTCAACAAGCAAGTATTTTCATAATCTAAAAGTTATTACATAGGGAAAGAAATGGATGTACGGCAGATTCTTGGCTATAAGAAATCTTACATCTGGGTGCATTGCTATTATTTCTCTTTAGCACGCAATGATCCATTAGTGGAGATATATAGCATCTGATGCTAAGGGATGCTGCAGTAGTTTGTGTAGTATAAAATACATAAAATTGCTCTTCTCATGGCCAGAGAACAGGCCACATGTATATGTACCCATGCAGACTCGGGTGAATCTGAAGCTAGAACGTAGAGAAGGGGTATGGAGTAGGGAAGGGGTGAACTAATGTAGGGTTAGGGTATGTTTCATACTTGCCGATTTTCTGTTTGCCCCATCCTGGAGGGGGTAGCCAGGTCAGTACAGCTGGGGGCATGGTGCAGCTTAGGGGGTTAGTGTGGAGGGCATGACTGTGCGATTGCATCATCGTGGTTCCGACCCCGTTATACACTGCTGAGATTACCGGCATTGCAAAGTGGGGGGCGTAGCTAGGATGACGTATTTCAGCTTGAATTGCACCATCGACTGCCTAGACCACCCACTTTACTCGGGAAGTAATTGGCACCAGGTGGAGGCGGGCCAGCCCCTGGGAGACTTCAACGCTCTTCCTGGTGACTGTTGCTGGAGAGTAGGCAAGTATGGCGTGTTTGTGCAATTACAAATAGGTGCAGACTGGCACATGGGATCGCAAAGCCATGTCTCTTCCTCACGAATCCACACCATCTTCTCAAGAGGTTGCATTTGGTTAACTGGGTGTCACCGACATATAGCCTCAGGACGGCAGCACAGACGGTGTAATGGTTAGCATTACTGCTTCACAGCACTGAGGGCATGGGTTCGATTCCCACCACAGCTCTACCTGTGCGGAGTTTGTATATTCTCCCTGTGCTTGTGTGGGTTTCCTCCGGGTACTCTGGTTTCCTCCCACACTCCAAAAATATACTGGTAGGTTAATTGGCTCCCAACACAAATTAACCCTAGTGTGTATGTGTGTGCGCATGTGATAGGGAATATAGATTGTAAGCTCCACTGGGGCAGGGACTGATGTAAATGATCAAATATTCTCTGTAAGTGTGTGCGCTATATAAATAACTGGTAATAATAATAATCTTCTGTCACTATTGGAGGCGGAGCTATCTTTGTGGAAAAACTGGTTCAGGAACTGTGTGTATATATATGTATATATATATATATATATATATATATATATATATAGTGTTTAGAAAAGAAGGCACTCAAGGGGCCTTAAAAATAAAACATCTTCTGCAAAATACATTTTGGCCCAGGACATTACGTCATAGTTAATGAGAGGTTCAGGAACTGAGTTTCTGCTTGTTCCTGCTGAAAAATAGCACTGATTGGAGGTCTCTGACCCACTGTCACGGATGCGACTGGCTTGTCCCATTGCAGTTAGGGAGGTATGCTGTTGTTCTGCATGGAATCGGTATGTTATACAGCCGGACCTAAGCCAGGCGGATAAAATACTAATGCCGGAAGGCCGGTAAATGTAGATCCTGACAGGGTAAGTATTAACCCTATCCCTACCCCTCTCCCCCCTAACCCTCCCTTAGTGGTGCCTATCCCTAACCTCCCCCCTAGTACCTAACCCTAACCTACCCCCCAGGGGTACCTAAACCTAAACCCCCCCTACCCGCACCCTAAACCTAACCCTCCCGAGGGGATGCCTAACCCTAACCTCCCCCCAGGGGTGCCTGACGCTAAACTCCCTTCCCCTAGCCTAACCCTCACAGGGGGGTGCCTAACCGTAACCCCCTTCTCCCTAGCCTAACCCACCCGGGGGGTGCGTAACCCTAAATTCCCCCAGGAGTCCCTAAACCTATACCCCCCCCCCGTGGCTAACAGCTCCCGACACCCGGTTTACCTACGTTCGGCTAATGATAGGCGTCGGTATTTAGACGCCTATCAGTCCCATGCCGGGTTTTCGCTGTTGGGAAGCCGGCGGTCGGCATTTCGACTGCCAGTTTCCTGACTACATCCCTTCTGCATAACACAGCAGCAGTGAACAGGGATCAGTGCATACCTGCCACTTATGTAAGCAGCAGTTAAAAGTTTACAGGAACGGTACTGGTACTAGACAAAGTGTAGCTTAGGCACACCCTGCATGTATGGCTATGTACCCTTAGTGACGTCAACATGCCCCCTCTGTGACGTTGCCACATCCCCTGTCCCAAAATGCCGACCTGTGTTTTTCCTAGTTATGTTACTGTGATTGTTATTGTTACAGAAGATATAAAAAATGGAATACCAGGGATAGTTTGGGGAAATATATCCAGTTTTAAACGTTTCATTATATTTTAGGCATGAGGATCCCAATTATGGAAAAAATACATTTATAAAGATCTGCCAGTACCAAGCATTCTGAATAAAAGTGGCAGGGCCGTAGCTAGGGTAGTGTGGCCAGTGCCATCGCACAGGGCACCGCAGGGCAGGGGGCACTGTTTGGGCCTATCAAATTTCTGTTTATTATCATTCTTGCTTGTAGCTTCCTCTTATTTCATCCCCAGCATCTCCTGGCCTCTCCTATCTCTTCCCTGGCCCTTCCCCTTGAAACTATGGCCCTTTTTTGGGTGCATTATGTCCCTTTGAAAAATGAGGGGGGCGCCAATGCTCTTTCTGGCACAGGGCACCAAAAAGTCTAGTCACGGCTCTGAAAAGTGCTATCTACCACTGTGCTTCAGGGAAGAGCAAATAAAATGTAATTTCAACAATACCTTTCAGTTTTCTATTATATACAGGTATATTTATCAAACAATATTTGCAGGATATTCCTGATTACAGGCATATATTAAGGACTTCCTAAATATATCTAAGGGGGACCACAGCAGCTATCTCTAATATCCTTAGGATGCTCCGGGCAGTGGTAGCTGGCATACCTGCACCCTCAGTATGACATCATGCACTCAGGGGGCGTGGCCGGCACAGAGCTCCCCAAAGCCCTGTTGCGGCACTGGCTGCAGCATGTGCAGTATAGCTACCAAGCAAGATAGGCACACTGACTTACTAGTCATTTGAAGTGGTCATTTCCTTTAATTAGCTGACCATTAATATCATAAAGCAGGACAAACATTGCACAGGCTAAGGCCCTCATTCTGAGTCGGGATCAAAGCACCTTGGCAAAAAAATGTTGCTCTGCAGATTGGACAGGTTTATAATGTTGCAGAGAGATTTAGATCGCAGTGTAAAAATAAGGCTGTCCACTATTTGTGGGCGATATGCAAAAGCGGTCAGTATTTACCATGCCTTGGCAACATGGTTTGTTCTTGTTTTTTTGCTTTGCTCCCAATTCAGAATTAGCATCTAAATAGTAACCGTTTGCCGTGAGGACTATTCACTGCGTGTGAAGATCTACATAATTCTCACATTATTATTGTTTTAGAATTCACTTGTTCCATGATTTTACCCCCAAGTGACGGAGTCTGTTTACTGACTGCATATGGATGATAAAAGTTTTATTAAGTTTAGAAGACATTTTTTCTCTTTGGCTAAAACACTTACTGTAAATGCACTCAGCCTGTAACAAAAACTTGAAACAATGTTAAGTTATTAATATATCTGTTCTCACTTCGGAAGAACATGAGAGAAATCATTTCACCATATAAATCCCTTTCCATTTACAAAGATTGGTGACCATATTGCATTACTAAGTTTACACCATGGTTATTAAGTAAATCCCACAACAAAATTGCTGTCTGACAGAAAAGCAGCCTTTCTCAAGCTGATTTCCACTCACTTAGGAGGAACGTTTGAAAGATTCTTAATTGTGTAAAACAATAAACAGAATAATAACACGATCCATGTAATGTGAGATTCATCAGCAGAAAAACTACATTCTGTTATGACTGCGGAAAGAATGTTTTGCAGGTATCAGGATATTTAGCTTTGTGCGGTCACACTCTCAGGGTACTTTTTGTGAAAAATACCCTGAGAAGTGCGGGGAGAGGATTCGCAGGGACAGAGGGCGTGATTCAGACCCGCTCGCGAGTGCTTGAGCGCTTGCAAGCGGGTCGATGGTGTGCTCTGCGCACACGCAGCGTCTTCACTGTGCGTGCGCAAGCCCCGGAGCGAGAGATAAATTCTCTCGCTCCGTTGCTCACTACAAAAGGGCGGCTGTCGATGTTGATCGATAGCTCGCCCCATTTTGGAGGCGTGGCAGGGGGGTGGCTTCACAAACGGAGGCGTTCCCATGTGAACGCCTGCCATTTGTGGGTGGCCCCACTAACATCACCAGTGATGTCAGTGGGAGAGCTTCCGGCTCTATTAGAGCCAGAAGATCTCTGGGGCTTGCGGCCACGAGACCCTACCACAAGGGTCTCTTCGCAAGCCCCGATGGTCACGATGGTCTTGACTATCACGACCATCATCCTGGCCGCTCGCAATAGCTGTGGGTGGTCACCCACAGCTATTGCGATTCTGAATCAGGGCCATAGATTGTAAGCTCCACTGATGTGAATGGGCAAATACTCTATGTAAAGCGCTGCGGAATATGTGTGCGCTATATAAATAACTGGTAATAAATAAATAGCACTTCAGACCGCAGCTCGTATTATTCTGGAGACTGTGGTCTGACCCTATGTACCAAGCTCCAAAAACCATAACTGCTAGGTATGTGGAGGTGTATATTACGTAGGACAGGTATGTAGAGGTGTAAATTATGTGGGATAGGTATGTGGAGGTGTAAATTATGTGGGATAGGTATGTGGAGGTGTAAATGATGTGGGACAGGTATGTGGAAGTGTAAATTGTGTGGGACAGGTACGTGAAGGTGTAAATGATGTGGGACAGGTATGTGGAGGTGTAAATTATGTGGGATAGGTATGTGGAGGTGTAAATGATGTGGGACAGGTATGTGGAGGTGTAAATTATGTGGGACAGGTATGTGGAGGTGTAAATGATGTAGGACAGGTATGTGGAGGTGTAAATTATGTGGGACTGGTACGTGAAGGTGTAAATGATGTGGGACAGGTATGTGGAGGTGTAAATTATGTGGGACAGGTATGTGGAGGTGTAAATTATGTGGGACAGGTATGTGGAGGTGTAAATTATGTAGGACAGATATGTGAAGGTGTAAATGATGTGGGACAGATATGTGGAAGGTGTAAATGATGTGGAACAGGTATGTGGAGGTGTAAATTATGTAGGACAGGTATGTGGGGGTGTAAATGATGTGGGACAGGTATGTGGAAAGTGTAAATGATGTGGAACAGGTATGTGGAGGTGTAAATGATGTAGGACAGGCATGTGGAGGTGTAAATGATGTAGGACAGGTATGTGGAAGGTTTAAATGATGTGGGACAGGTATGTGGAGGTGTAAATGGTGTGAGACAGGTATGTGGATGTGTATATGATGTGGGACAGGTACGAGGAGGTGTAAATGGTGTGAGACAGGTATGTGGATGTGTAAATGATCTGGGACAGGTATGGGGAGGTGTAAATGAGGTGGACAGGTATGTGGAGGTGTAAATGATGTAGGATAAGTATGTGGAGATGTAAATGAGGTGAGACAGGTATGTGGAGGTGTAAATGAGGTGGAACAGGTATGTGGAGGTGCTGTATTAATGTATGGTATAGCGGGTTTTAAATTTACAGATGGTGTTTTATCAAACTTTTTACAAACTTGTATAAAAACACTGAAAAACAGATGAGAGATAAAAGTGTATATTCCAACTTTTTACAACTTGTATAAAAACTAGAGAGGAGTGGGTTCGGTTCTCTGAGAACCAGACCCACCTGAACAAGGGGGATCCAACAGGGATCCCGGCAGCTATTGAGCCATCAGGATTTCATACCCAACCCATCCCACCACCGCCAATTTCCCCCGCCAACGCCTTCATCCTCAATATCCTCAGTAATGATCTGAGATAGTTCTGCATCCAGGAAAAGGCTAAATGACTCCACCACTATCCAGGATGGCCTGCTGCTGCTGCAAATAAAAAAAACGATTGACTGTTAAACAAACCCACACAGTTACTTACCTGAATCCCGTTCTTGCACCTGTCACCGTCCGCTGCTCTGTCCTCCCGCTCGGCACGATGGGAGAAACGTCATGACATCTCTCCCATCACCACTGCGTGAGCCGGAAGGCAGAGTTCATGTGTGAGGTCCACACTACTCCCTCCGTGGATAAAGCAGCTAATGAGAGTCTATCTGACATCGCCGGCGATGTGTTTGTTACTGATCGGCAGGCAGGGGGGGTTATGTTTACTCAGAAACACCCCATGCATTCGTGTCAGGTGCTCAGGCGGGTAGCGGCGGTCACACGCTACGTGACGTCCGCAACCATAGAGCACTTCGGCAGCATCTGGTCATGAAGGTGGAGCGCTCCTCCTCCATGCAGCTCCTCAGCAGTGCAACAGATGCGGATCCTCAACAGTGTCCAAAACGACCGGGTGCCCCCTTCAGGGCTAGCGCCCGACGGCAAATGACTCCATTGTCTCCGAGAGTTCCGCCACTGTGAGGAGAGAGGAAAGGGGGGACAGCAAGTGGAGGAGACTAGAGTGGGAGGTTAGGGGTGGAAAAAGTAGGTAAAGGATTATGTGGGCACTGAATAAAAGGGTGGTTGAAGTAGAGGTGTTCATGCTGTGGATGAGGTAATACGTGAGATGAAAACTGGAGTGGAGGCTATGTGATATAGAGAGTGTGGATAAATGTTCAAAAATACAGGTAAAAGAAAAGTGCTGCTGATGTATGAGCACAGCTACAAAAGTAAAATACTGTATAAAGAGACGTATGTGAGTAGTGGGTGCAGGAATAAGTTATTAAATTAAAGAATTAAAGAAGTGGATAGATGTGATACAATGGAAAAAAGCAATACGTACAAACAAGATTTTCTGTAGTATGAAGGCAAAAATTACATTGTACAGAACGATCCAGTCTGAGGTGTATTGAACAACATAAGCAATCAATAAGAGCAGCACGCAGATAAGGAAGTATTTGCAATGTCCAAGCCTGGAGTGCAGTAAGGAGTTTCCTGAATATACATACAGCAGGTGTTAGTGATGGTGAATCAGCTAACTTACATAAGTATGTTGTATGATGTCCTTCAGAAGAAGTTCTGGCTTTCAGGATGTTCTCCAGGATGTTTCCCTCCAGCTTAACTCTGGCATAACTCCGTCAGTTATCAAATTGTAATTACACTTATAATCAGAGGCGTAACTAGGGTATTTGGAGCCCAGGGAAAGTTGAAGAATGGCGCCCTCCCCCCCACAATAAGTAAATTATATATGCGCGCCTATGGAATGTGGCAAAAAGGGCGTTGTCACATACCAAAGGGGCTTGACCACTGAAAATGGGGCGTGCCAATATGACACACCACCCATTTCTCGTCACTCTGGGAACATTCCATGTGTACCTTACCTATACGGTGTTTCTCACAATGTGGAACCTCTGAAGAAATGTATACTCCCTGGGAAGATGGCGTCTTCAGTCGGTATTCACTATTCATGTAGGTCACATCATCCGAAAGATGCCTGTTTGATTAGGAATATTAACAAGGTCATCATGATACAACAGCGGTTCAACCAGACTCGTTACCCCTGTGTAACTTCCATCCTCCTGCGTCTCTCAGCCACACAATCTCCCCCTGCGTTGTCTTTCAGCATGCAATCACCTCCCCCCCTGCATCACCTCTCAGCACACCTTCACCTCCCGCCTATGTTGTCTCTCAGCCACACCATCGCCTCCTCCCCTGCGTCATCTTTCAGCAACACCATCACTTCCCCCTTTGCGTTGTCTCTCAGCCACACCATCACCTCCCCACCATGTCATCTCTCAATACACCATTATCTCCCCTTCCGCGTTGTCTCTCAGCCCACTATGTCCTCCCCACCAGGTCATCTCTCAGCACACTATCTCCCCCCTGCATTGTCTCTCAGCCACACCATCACATCCCCACTGAGCCATCTCTCAGTACACCATTACCTCCCCCACTGCGTTGCCTCTCAGCATACTATCTCCTCCCCCCCGCATAGTCTCTCTGAACACAATCACCTCCCCATTTGCGTTGTCTCTCAGTACACCATTACCTCCCCTCCTGGGTCGTCTCTCAGCACACTATCTCCTCCCCACCACGTCATCTCTCAGCACACTATCTCATCCCCCCTGAATTGTCTCTCAGCCACACCATCATCTCCACACCTACGTCATGTCTCAGACACACCATTACCTCCCACCCTGCATCATCTCTCAGCACACCATTGCCTCCACACCGGGTTGTCTCTCAGCACTTCATAGCCTCCCCCCCTACATCATCTCTCAGCCACACCATCACCTCCCCCCTATTTTGTCTCTCAGCCACATCATCACACACTGACACAGATACACAGAGGCGCCGAGAGGGGGGGGAGCGGGTACAGATTACACGGGCCCGGGCTTCCTGAGGGGCCCGGCGGGGGCCCGGCAGGGGGCCCGGGTCCGGCGCCGCTCCCCCTCCCTCACAGCAGCCCAGCACACGCTGCTTCGCAGCGCTGCACATCTTTGGTTTTTTTCGGGCAGGGGGCGTGGCCACGCCTCCCATGATTAGGCCACGCCCCCTATTACCCGGGCCCGCCGCAGCTCTCAGCGGGCCTGCAGATACACACAGACACACACACTGACACAGATATACACACACAGTGACAGATACATACACACATACACTGACACAGATATACACAGACACACACACACTGACAGATATGCACACACACTGACACAGATACACACACACACTGACCGCTCTCCCCCCCCCACACGCAGCAGTCCTGCTCCTGAGCACCGGGGAAGGAGGAATCTGTCACCCGGGGGCAGCTGTCTGGCTACAATATGGCAAGACTGCCTTGGAGGGGCTCCGCACTTCTGCTGCAGCTCCCCCTACAGTCAGACCAGCCAGCTCCGGCAGGCACACTTGCCTGTTCTTTAAAGTGGTTCAGGCCCAATGGTAGTGGGGGGGCATTGTGGGTACAATGCCTTGGCTGGCAGCGCCCCCCTCTGCTGGGCCTGCCACGACACCCAGGGCACGTGCCCCGCTCAACCCCCCCTAGTTACGCCACTGCTTATATCTAACACTGACTATAGCAGCCTACGTCTATGCAGCCTTCCTGGTCACTAATAAGTATATCTAAAATGTGTGTACTCACTGATTGGTACCCCTCCTCCAGAACTCAACACACACTAGATAGGGATGCAATAAAGTCTAAACCCCCGCTCAACCCCCCCTAGTTACGCCACTGCTTATATCTAACACTGACTATAGCAGCCTACATCTATGCAGCCTTCCTGGTCACTAATAAGTATATCTAAAATGTGTGTACTCACTGATTGGTACCCCTCCTCCAGAACTCAACACACACTAGATAGGGATGCAATAAAGTCTAAAGGTGCGTATCCACTAGGGGACTAGGGAAATACAGTACAATTACAACATCATAATCGTAGCGTTATTCCCCATCCCCTGCAGTGTCTACACTGAATGATTAGTCGTTCAGTGTAGGCACCCTCCCTCATCCCCGAACATGATCAATCTGTCGTTATCAGCAGATTGACCGGCATGTTCCGGCGATGATTGATGTTGGAAACGGCCAGCGGGAGCACGCATCGCTGGTCGCTTCCGACATTATAGTGCACAATTTGTGCCCGATTAATGAGCGATTGCACATTAATATCGTCTAGTGGATGTGCGCCTTAAGATAAACAAATGGAGAGAGGGGAATAGACCATCACAGACTCACAATAAATTCCTAACTTCATTTATAGTAATGGCTGCTAATATAAAAATTGTTACAAATTACCTAAAACTATTTTTCAAAGCTGTCCTATTGCAATCAATGTAGCAGCATCTGATGGGAACAGTAATTGCAAATTACCTGTATTTGAGAGGTACGGAATGGACGTATGGAGGATGAAATATGCACTAGAGCAGGGATGGAGAACCTCAGGCCTGGGGGCCATATAAGGCCCCTGGAATCATTTCGGCTGGCCCTCGGAGCTTTTTTATGCTAGCCTCATCTGCATAGCAGGGTGCCTATAATGGCACACTGTGGGCAGAATCTATGCAGTAGTGCCACCTGGAGCATCCTTAGGATGCTTCATGTGGTCACACTGCTGCCCTTACAGCTCCCCAGAGCATCCTCAGGATGCTCCAGGCATTGCTGTTATCGCTTGCGATTGTGGCCCCATCCCCGTTTGACATCACACAGAGGGGGCGTGGCCTGCACCAGGCCCGCAAATAATGTTATACATTTCAAAATGGCCCTCTCCAAAAAAAAAAAGGTTCTCCACCCCTGCACTAGAGGTATGAAGCATGTCATATGGTGAGATTGGAATATGGTATGAAAGTATGGAATACAGTGAGGTTGGACTATGGAATGGAAACATATAGCACGAGTATGATGACATTTCTTACTATTTCCTCTTTATTCAATTCAACTTTTCTATGTACACTTTTTCTTGTGTTTTAAAGTCTGGGTTTACAATTTACCTTTGCTGATAAAATACACGCCAAAAACAAATTTACACCTTAGTTAGTAAACCTGTTCTAGAAGCATGAAAAAAAAAAACGGATGCTCCTGCCTAGTGTTAGGAACATCAGGTAACTGTGTTTGTTTTATGGGTCATTCAGACTCTCAGTGATTGCCTTTCACTACTAGTTTACTATTAGTGGTTTTATTTGGTTTTACTATGCATACTAGACAGAGCCGGATTAACGGGGGTGGGGGTGGGGCGACAGGGGCGGTCGTCCCAGTGCCCCAACACCAACCAGGTGTTAAAGTAAGCTGAAACGGGAGATGGAACCAGTTCTGCCTCCTCCGGACCATCTAACCCCGGCGCCGCAGGGAGGCTCCATTTGCCGGGCGCCCACTGAGATTTTGTTGTCAGCGGGCGCCCAGCTCCCTCCCCACAGCGCTAGTAGCAGTCGAAGGCTGGAGCTCACACCTGAACTCCTGCTTCGGGCTCCCGCAGTGTGCAGTGCACTATGGGAGAGACGTCATGATGTCTCTCCCATAGTTCCAAGGAGCGGCCAGCCAGTCGGACGCAGAAGCGGGGCTTCAGGTAAGTATTGTGGGGGGTTTTCACTACAGGGGCACTACTACAAGGGGAATGCTACAGGGGGCATTACTACAGTGGGCACTACTACAGGGGGCACTGCTACAGTGGGCATTACTACCGGGGGCATTGCTACAGGGGGAACTGCTACAGGGGCATTGCTACAGGGGCATTGCTTCAGGGGGCACTACTACAGGGGGCACTGCTACTGGGGGCACTACTTCTGGGGGCATTACTACAGAGGGCACTACTTCTGGGGGCACTACCACAACTAGGGGCACTGTATAAGGGACACCACTGCTGGGGGCACTGCATAAGGGGCACTACCGCTACTGGGGGCATTGCATAAGGGGCACCACTACTGGGGGCATTGCATGAGGGGCACTACCACTGTGGGCATTGTATAAGAGGTATTACTACTGTGGGTATTATGTGTATTAGGGGCATTACTACTGTGGGCATTGTGTATAAAGGGCACTACTGTGGGCATTGTGTAAAAGGGGCACTGCTGTGTCATAACATGAATATGGGACACTACTATGTGGTGTAATGTGAATCAGGGGCACTATGTGCGGTGTAATGTGGAAAAGATTGCGCAACTGGTGAGTAATATTTCATGTGGGTGCCTACAATCAGGTGCATAAATATTGGGACATTGACAGAATTTTCATATTTTGGCCTCTATTCACCACCACAATGGCTTTGAAATGAAACAAACAAGATGTGCTTTAACTTCAGACTTTCAGATTTAATTTGAGGGTAATTACATCCAAATCAGGTGAAAAGGTGTAGGAATTACAACGGTTTCTATATGTGCCTCCCACTTTTTAAGGGGCCAAAAGTAATGGGACAAACTAAACAATCCTAAATCTAACTTTCACTTTTTAATACTTTGTTGCAAATCCTTTCCAGGCAATTACAGCCTGAAGTCTGGAAAGCATAGACATCACCAGACGCTGGGTTTCATCCCTGGTGATGCTCTGCCAGGCCTCTACTGCAAATGTCTTCAGTTCCTGCTTGTTCTTGGGGCATTTTCCCTTCAGTTTTGTCTTCATCAAGTGAAATGCATGCTCAATCGGATTCAGGTCAGGGGGTTGACTTGGCCATTGCATAAAATTCCACTTTTTAGCCTTAAAAAACTCTTTGGTTGCTTTTGTAGTATGCTTCAGGTCATTGTCCATCTGCACTGTGAAGCGCCGTCCAATGAGTTCTGAAGCATTTGACTGAATATGAGCATATAATATTGCCCGAAACACTTCAGAATTCATTCTGCTGCTTTTGTCAGCAGTCACATCATCAATAAATACTAGGGAACCAGTTCCATTGGCAGCCATACATGCCCACACCATGACACTACCACCACCATGTTTCACTGATGAGGTGGTATGTTTTGGATCATGAGCAGTTCCTTTCCTTCTCCATACTCTTCTCTTCCCATCACTCTGGTACAAGTTGATCTTTGTCTCATCTGTCCATAGGATGTTGTTCCAGAACTGTAATGGCTTTTTTAGATGTTGTTTAGCAAACTCTAATTTGGTCTTCCTGTTTTTGAGGCTCACCAATGGTTTACATCTTGTGGTGAACCCTCTATATTCACTCTTGTGAAGTCTTCTCTTGATTGTTGACTTTGACACATATACACCTACCTCCTGGAGAGTGTTCTTGATTTGGCCAACTGTTGTGAAGGGGTTTTTCTTCACCAGGGAAATAATTCTTCTGTCATCCACCACAGTTGTTTTCCGTGGTCTTCCGGGTCTTTTGGTGTTGCTGAGCTCTCCGGTGCGTTCTTTTTTTTTAAGAATGTTCCAAACAGTTGATTTGGCCACACCTAATGTTTTTGCTATCTCTCTGATGGGTTTGGTTTGATTTTTCAGCCTAATGATGGCTCGCTTCACTGATAGTGACAGCTCTTTGGATCTCATATTGAGAGTTGACAGCAACTGATTCCAAATGCAAGTGTCACACCTAGAATCAACTCCAGACCTTTTACCTGCTTAATTGATAATGAAATAACGAGGGAATAGCCCACACCTGTCCATGAAATAACTTTTGAGTTGATAGTCCCATTACTTTTGGCCCCTTAAAAAATGGGAGGCACATATAGAAACCATTGTAATTCCTACACCGTTCACCTGATTTGGATGTAATTACCCTCAAATTAAATCTGAAAGTCTGCAGTTAAAGCACATCTTGTTTGTTTCATTTCAAAGCCATTGTGGTGGTGAATAGAGGCCAAAATATGAAATTCTGTCAATGTCCCAATATTTATGCACCTGACTGTATATGTGTTTTTTTTCCTATGGGTGTATATTGTGTGTTATTTTTCCTGTGTGTGTGCCTCTGTTTTTTTTTCCTGTGGAGCCCATGGGCCCCATTTCGCAATGAAACATAACCCCTTTATTACTCATTAAAGGGGTTATGTCCTCCTTTCAGTATTTAACAAACAGCATTAAAGTTTAGCTTATCGTTGTTTGTCAATGTACCGCTTATCAGCGATATGGTCCCCATTGCGCATACCCCCATTTCGTCCATATTTAATAGGTGCCCCCACATGTTTGTTGCCCAGGGGCCCCCACATGTTCTTTATACATTCTCCGTTTGTATGTTGCCTGGTCTCATTCCACGTTACTGGTTGACACTAGCGACTTCATACAGCAGCCTCCAGCGGTTGTACATTGGGCCTGATTCAGAGTTGTACTCTATTCCGAGGTTCACAGCCGCAATGCACACACGTGGCGATTAAATAGCAATTACAACTCATTCACAATTGATTGACAGGAAGCGAACATTTTGTGGGCGGTAACGGGAAGTGATGGCTAAAACAGAGGCGTGTTCCGGCCATTTGCAGGGCATGTTTCCAGCTGTTCTGCGATCCAGTATTCAGATAACATGCCTCCGGTGTCTCAGTTACAGCAGCCATCCTGAGTAACCATAGAAGTCGATGTTTGCATGATCTGCGTTCAGTGCTGCATATGTGCACACAGTTGCTCACAGCTGTGATGGATCCGGTAGGCGTCTCATACAAGTCCCAGCGGCTGTTCCATTAGCATATTTTTGTGAATCCTCAAGCAGCGGCAGCAATAGCGTGCAACTCTGAATCAGGCCTATTGCCAGTTATAGCATTAACCTGCTTGTGATCCCGACTCTGCATTGTAGGCTATCTCTGTTACAGTAAGGGGAAGTTACCTCAATTCTGAAATTGTACACCTCTGGGACTGACCTTAGCTTGTACCCTGACTCTGCTATTGTATTCCACTCGGATCAACCTCTGCTTGTGGTCACCACTCTGTTTTTCCTGTCGCTTACTAAATCCATTGCCAGCTACTCCTTCCTGCATTCATCTCATTCCGTCTGCTTTGCTGTTAATATTAAAACTGCTCTCTACTGCTGAACTGTGCTGCTGGCAATCTTTGGGTACTACACTCTGCATTTAAACCATTCTGTTTAGATTACCTCTGCTGTGACCCTGTCATTTCTACTTCAGCTGCTGAAGGGTCAGCCTGTTGCCTTTGATACTTCATCCTGCATCTCTCATTTGGCACCTTGCAGTGGAACTTGTAGGTTAGTTACTTGAATCTTCTAGTTTCGTATTTCCTGTGAAATTGCACTTGATAAACTATCACTACTTTGGGCGGTATTCAATTGTTTTCGCGGTCTGGATCACCGATCTCAAGTGACAGGAGATCACGGGCCGCTATTCAATTGTTCCTGCTTTTCGCGCTGATCGCGCCCAAAGTGGTTGGGTTTAGCCGCTTATATTGGCTACCCCCGACCAAAGGGCTCGGCGCGATCGCGAAAAGTGCTGTTTGGTCGTCCAAACAGATCACTTTTCACCCATTTCAGCTCGCACCCCCCTGGGGCTGCAAGCTGAAATGGAGCGCTGTCAGCTGATCGCTCCCGACAGGAGCAACAATTGAATAGCTCTGTCGGGCACGAAGGAGGCTGGAAACAATTGAATTCCGCCCTTTGAGTTTAAATCCTGGGGTCAACCATGTACTAGAAAAATCATAGAATTCCATGGGAATGGGGGATGCTATAGGTGAAAGCCTCACCAAGATCAATATAATTATTAATCAAGTGCAAGAGTTTAGTAACGTCCATCCAATATGCAGCCTCCTCTGTCAATCATAACATATTGGGTCTATTTTATTATTTTTGGTATATCAGAGATACCTGCTGTAGGTATCCCTCAAAATGGATGTTTTGGGGGGATAACCACAAATATTAGCTATCGCCCTAATGGATGATGGAGGGAGTGCAGAAGATATCTCCGGCCTGCCGTAAATAATATTTCCGATATCTGCTGTGGTCCCACCATTTCCGAAAGGAGCCGCAGCACCCATAGTTTCTATGGGGGGCTGCAAAGCTATCAGGTATACTATGCTTTGCAATACGAAGCATTACAGCAGGGCCGCAACTAGGGGATCTAAAGGTGCACATGCACCAGGTGCCGGATTTGAGGGAGTGCTGAAGGGCTGACTCAGCCTCCGCAGACCCTGCGGTGCCTGGGGGGCTGCAGATTCCATTCAGACTAGCTGTCCGCAATGAATCTGCTGAAAACGGCCCTCCAAAAATGGCTGCCGCCTAGGAGGAGACAGATACTAGAGGTTCTACTGAACCTCTAGTGTCTGTTAGGCCAACGGATAGAACACAGCGTTCCCGGAAGTGCCGGGAACACTGGCGCTGCCGGGAGAAGATGCAGAAAGCTGCATCTTCTCCCGTGAATCCCCTGGCAACGAGCGTAAAACCACTGGCAACGAGCATGAAACCCCTGGCAACAAGCATGAAACCCCTGGCAACGAGCATGAAACCTCTGGCAACGAACGTCAAACCCCTGGCAATGAGTGTGAAACCCCTGGCAATGAGCATGAAACCCAGAGCATGAGACCCCTGGCAGCAAGCATGAGACCCCTGGCAACGAGCATGAAACCTCTGGTCCGAGAGTACATCTTCATTATCATAAACCATTATATTGTGGAGAATTCTGGTCCAAAGAGATCAACTTGTATGTATATGAAACCCCTGGTAATGAGCATAAAACCTCTGACAATGAGCAGGTAATTTAAAAGTAATTAGAAGCCTTACTGTGGGGCATAAAATGGTGTCAGGGGCAAATATGTAAGTGGCACTTTGGTAATAGGCATTACAGTGTGTGGCATAATTTGTATTGGGCATTATGGTGCTTGGAATAATGTAAGTCACTATACCAGGGACGTCTGACTAGTGCACTGCCTTATGGAGGAGCAAAGACAAAATCTAGGTACGGGAAGGCGCAAAATTACTGCCTTGCCCCGGGCGACAGGTATCCTAGTTTTGGCCCTGATTACGGTGTTTGGCTGGCAGAGGATTTCTATGGAAAAATTACAATTATCGGGTCTAAAACCCAATAGTTGATAACATCAGAGCCATAACTAAACTTTTTGGTGCCCTGTGCCAGATAGAGCATTGGCGCCCACCCCTGCCACATTTTTTAAATAGAGACATAAGATAGTTCCCCTGAAAAAGGGCCATAGCCTCATGGGGAATGGCCAGGGAAAAGATAGGGATAGCCATTAGATGCTGGGGATAAAAGAGGAGGAAGCTACAAGTGAGAATGATAATAAGAAGAAGAAAATTTACAGAGCCGAACAGCACCCCCTGCCCTGCGGTGCCATGGCACTGGTCGCACTAACCTAGTTATGGCCCTGGATAACATATACCCCTAAATGTTATACTAGGTAAATATAACTCCGGGCAGCAATGCTGGACGAGATTTATAAAACCTTCTGAAGCAACCAATCAGAGACTAGGGGGTAAATTTACTAAGCTGAGAGTTTGGGAGAGTTTTCAAACTCTGGAGAGTTTGGCCATTTTTTCCCACTCTCAAATTTACTAATGTCAAACTCGGGAGAGAGATCTCCTTTGCTACGGGAAAATACTGGAGAGTTAGCAAACTCTCTTCAATTCACCATCGGCAAAACTTGACAACCTTTCCACTGGTGAAGATAGGATTCTGGAATTTACCAAGCGGAGAGTTTCGAAACTCTCATGAGATGGGCAAACTCTTCTGTAAAAAAAAATACACCTGCCTATGATCTGAGAGTTTGGCAGAAACATACACAGATCTCTGTGATCCATGTATGTTTCTGCCTGTAAATATAGCAAATACATTTAAATATCAGAAAAAAATGACATAGGGCCCCCCTAAAGCTCAACCAGCCTCAGGCTTGCCAGCCTGTCTTGGTTTCTAAGATTACAGGGAACAAAATGTGTATGGTTCCCCCGTAATTTAGAAACCAACACCAGGCTGCAGGGATATGCTGGCACCTGTAGTCCCACTGTAAAATACAATAGTTTACTTAAATATCCCCACTTTATTACCCCCGTACCCAACACTCCAGGGGTGCGGGGAAGAGAGAGGGGGGACCACTTTTTTGGGGGGGTTCCCACCTCCCCTTAGAACCCAACACCAGGTTGCAGGGACAATTTCTGATTTTAAATATAGGGGGGTAAAAATTGCGTAGGGTCCCCCCTATATTTAAAACCAGCACCAGACCCAAAACGGCCGGGCTGTAATGCCACAGCCCGGAGACCCTTTCACCGGGGCTCCAGGTCCAAAGCATTAGCAGCCCAAGCCGGTCAGGCCAAGCCGGGGATCTCAGGGGAGGTGGGAACCCCCCCAAAAAGTGGTCCCCCCTCTCCCTTAACCCTGGAGCTCTTCCCCGCACCCCTGGAGTGTTGGGTACGGGGGTAATAAAGTGGGGATATTTAAGTAAACTATTGTATTTTACAGTGGGACTACAGCTGCCAGCATGTCCCTGCAGCCTGGTGTTGGTTTCTAAATTACGGGGGAACCATACACATTTTGTTCCCCGTAATCTTAGAAACCAGGACAGGCCGGCAAGCCTGGGGCTGGTTAAGGTTTAGGGGGGGTCTATGTAATTTTTTTTAAACCACTTTTAACTCATTTTTTTACAGGAACAACACAAGAAGCTTACACATATCTCACTGATATGTGCAGGCTGCTTGCTCGAGAGAGTTTTGCAGAGAGAAGACACTGCAATCTCGAGTGAGTCATCTCCTGCAAAATATGCTACTCGGGGGAGAAATCTCGTTCTGCTTCACCATCGGCCATCTAACTCTCAGTTAAACTCCCTTCATTGTAAATTTGAGAGTCTCAGAAGCTTCAAATCACCCGAGTTTAGGTGGAGCTAATCGAGTTAAAAAAAAAGCAAACTCTCTCAGACTCGATTCTTAGTAAATTTACCCCTAGCTATCATTTATCTAGTACAGTCTATAAAATGATAGCTACAATCTGATTTGTTGCTATGGGCAACACATGCACGTGTCCTCTTTAGAAGTTGAGGTACAAATGAAAGAACCATTGAATAGTGCGTGCATGATTGAGTTCACAAGGATCAGGTAAAAGACATTGAACAATAATATACCTCCCAACTGTCCCGATTTCAGTGGGATAGTCCAGTTTTACAAGCACTGTACTGCTGTCCCACCCGTGGGCCATAGTGTCCCGAGGGTGGGGGGAAGTCATCTATATACACATTGCCGGTTCTGGAAGAGGCTGGGGAATTATATCTGTGAACTACACTTCCTGCACAATTAACAGAGTATTATGGGGTCTATGTACTATGAGTACACTCAGTACCGGTTCTAGACATTGTGGAGCTCAGGGCGAAAGTTCCCAGTTGCGCCCCCCCCCCCCCCAAAAAAAATAAATAAATAAATAAATAAATAACTCTTTTTAGATAACATAACATTACATTATGCCACATGCAGTAATGGCCTTTATAACACACTATGCCACATGCAGTGGTAATGTCCTTTATAACACACTATGCCACACGCAGTAATGTCCTTTATAACACATTATACCACACGCAGTAATGCCCTTTATAACACATTATACCACACGCAGTAATGCCCTTTATAACACATTATACCACACGCAGTAATGCCCTTTATAACACATTATGCGACACACTGTAATGCCCTGTATAACACATTATGCTATATGCAGTAATAACCTGTATAACACATTATGCCACATGCAGTAATGCCCTGTATAATACATTGTGCCACACACAGTAATTACCTTATAATACATTATCCCCAATTCAAATTACACCACACAGTAGTCCCTTATGTTATGACACAAAGTGGTGCCCTTTTACATAATGCCAAAATTAGTGTACCTTATACACAAGGCCCACAGTAGTAGTACCCCTAATACAATGCCCACAGTAGTAGTGCCCCTTATACAATGCCCACAGCAGTGGTGCCCCTTACACAATAGCCCCAGTAGTGGTGTCCCCCATGCAGTGCCCCCATTAGTAGTACCCCCAGTGGTAATGCCCCCAGTAGTAATGCCCCTTATAGTAGAGCCCCCATTAGTAATGCTCCCCAGTAGTAATGCCCCCTATTCTAGTGCCCCCATTAGTAATGCACCCCAGTAGTATTGCCCCCATTAGTAATGCCCCCTATAGTAGTGCCCACTGTAGTAATGTCCCCAGTAGTAGTGCCCCCATTAGTAATGCCCCCAGAAATAATGCCCCATGTAGTTGTGCCCACCTGTAGTTGTGCCCACTAGTAGTAATGCCCCCTATAGTCGTCCCCCAGTAGTAATGCCCCCCCAGTAGTAATGCCCCGAAGCGACGCTGTGCGCTGGGGAGGGGGGCGCTCTGAGCCCCCTTAGCCTGGCGCAAAGCCAGGGGTGGCGCGATCAGTGTGATCGCTCCCCCCCACAGGCATAGGAGACTGCTGTGGCTGCTGCTCAGCAGCCACTAGCAGTCTCCACTGCGGCTCAGCACACGCTGTGTGCTGGGCTGCTGTGAGTGAGGGGGAGCGGCGCCGGACCCGGGCCCCTCAGGAAGCCCGGGCCCAGGTAATCTGTACCCGCCCCCCCCTCTCGGCGCCCCTGCCTTTAGCAGCGCAATATTGGAGCCTGCTGTTATCACTAGCAGGCAGAATGCAGAGAAAACCTCTTAGTACATATTGAGAAACGATATGTACAGGCGTTTTCTCTGTCTTTTTAGTTTTAGTCCCTTATCTCCATTTAGTACATGGACCCTTATATTTGAGATTCAGATAAGGAGCAAAATAAAATGGGTAGGAGGAGCTGAGATAACCACAAAAAAATTATCATAATAAGGAAAAATAAATAAAAAAGGAAAAATAAATAAAAGGAGGGCGAAACAATAAACACAAACATCAAAAACATAAAGTTAAGAAGAGTGCTTCAAAAATAATGTGAGAGTGATAGTAATGTGTGAGTGATCATAATCCCCTGAAATACTCATCTAGACATGGGCATATAAATAATAACTGTAGCATAGCGTGCTAGCAAATTAGGGATTATATTGAGAGGATGTCTAGAATCTCATGACAATTGGCAACATAAATACCAGCTTCAAATATCTTTAGGATTTTGGACTGCCCCATTTTTTGTAGAAAAGGTAGATCCCTGTTTCAAGAGCCATAAGGACACCTTGTCTATCGAAAATACATAATTTTAATCAAAAGGAATTTAACAGATTCTAAAAATGGGAGAATAGAAGCAGTCCAAATACACAGAATCACTTTCTTAGCTACAAGTGATGATTACAGTTAACAAAAGAATAATAGCGTTCCTTTCCAGACCAAGATCCCAAACAGAAAAGTTGGTGCACAGAAGAGCTAGGGGGAAATATAGAATTAATGAAAGTCACAGTCTTCTCCCAAAATTTTAGTATTTCCAGAAATTATGGAAAAAGGTTGCGTCTGGCACAGCCGTAACTAGACATTTTGGTGCCCTGTGCCAGAAAGAACATTGATGTCCCCCACTCCCGATATCGTAAATAGAGACTGTGTGCACCGCAGGCGCCATCAAAAGAGGCTTGGACTCATAAGTAAAGGGCGTGGCCACACTATAGTACCCCCCATTTACATTAAGTCATACAGTAGTGCCCTTTATTCACATTACACTACATAATAATGTGCCTTATACAAATTACGTTACACAGTAGTAGTACCCCTTACACATTATGACCACACAGTAGTAAAGCCCCTCACACATTATGCCACAGTACAAATTCCCCCATTACACATTATGCCACACAGTACAAATCCCCCCATTACACATTATGCCACACAGTACAAATCCCCCCATTACACATTATGCCCGTACAACGCCCATACTCCCTTACACATTATGCACCCCCATACACATTATGCCACACAGTGCAAAAGTACAAAGCCCATACCACCTTACACATATTATAGTGCCCCTTATGCAGGGCCACCTGTAGTTGTGCCCATATGCAGTGCCCCTGTTGTTGTGCCCATATGCAGTGCCCCTGTCATTGTTCCTATATGCAGTGCCCGTCGTTGTTCCTATATGCAATGCTGCTGTTGTTGTGCCCATATGCAGTGCCCCTGTTGTTGTGCCTATGTGCAGTGCCCCTGTAGTTGTTCCCATATGCAGTGCCCTTGTAGTTGTGCCCATATGCAGTGTCCCTGTAGTTGTTCCCATATGCAGTGCTCCTGTAGTTGTGCCAATATACAGTGCCCCTGTAGATGTTCCCATATGCAGTGCCCCTTGTAGTTGCTCCCATACACAGTGCGCCCTGTAGTTGAGCCCATGTGCAGTGCCCCCTGTACTTGTAGCCAATTATGCAGTGCCCACTGTAGTTGTGCCCCTTAAAGTAGTGCCCCCCCAAAACTTATCTGACCACGCTGGGCATCGCTGACATCACTTGCCCACCGTCCATGCATTTGCTGCCGCGCTGACTTGATCTAACTTGATGATCCAGCAGGCGTTATGACGTCACCCGCGTACTGCAACACTGGGAATGCTGGCCTCTGAAGCGATCAGAGGCTTCTTTAGCCCTGCGTTCACAGTTGCAGTGGCATAGCAATGTCCCCCAACAGTGGCCCCCAAGCCACTGTGAAGTCTGCGGGGACCATTGTTACGCCACTGTGAAGGACATCTCTCCCAGTGCATGAAGACGGGGGAGGGGGCGGTGCACAGGCGCAGGCAGCTGCAGTGCTGCCCACTGTCATGTTTATTAGTAGCGGTGCGCCCGGCAGAGAAGGAGTCGGGCGCACCTCTACTAAGTATTATACATTGCAGATTGGAGCATACATGAGAGGGAAGGGGGTGATTGCGGGTGGAGGCGCCCTGTTCTGCCCACTGGCCGCACCACCCTAGTTACGTCCTGGCGTCTGGAAGTCTACATTTTAGACAGCAATCCAACTATAAATCTCCCATTTAAGTAATTTATGCAGTTACCTTCTGTCTGCATTTCCTGATTATAATTTTGTACACTTTGAAAGGTTATTTTGGCCCATAAACACATTGCCCAATATTACGGTGTGTATGGCCTGCAAAACAAAAAGACATAAAATGCATTTTTACTTATATTTACATGTTGCTTTGAAGACCTAGGGCAGTGATTTTCAACCTCTTTAAGCCCATCGCACACCGAACAAGATTTTAAAATTGCTAAGGCACACCATCAGTCCAACACAGGAAAAATAACACAGACATTGCTCCCTACGGGAAAGAACACTCACAAATTGGCCACGTACAGGAAAAAGAACAGACATTGGCCCCCACAGAAAAATAAACACCCACATTGCCCCCCAAAGAAAAAAATAAAATACAATGGCCCACAGAACAAAAACAAACACATTAGGCCCCACAGAAATTTTTTTGAAACAAAATGGTCACCACAGAAAGAAAACAAACACACACATTAGTCCCCACGGAAAAAAAAACACATTGGTTGGTCCCCAGAGAAAAAAAAAAAATACCCACCTAAGAAGGCTCGCTGTCGACCCTGTCCTGTCCCTCATCGGCTGGGGTTGTTCAGTCACACTCACTGACTGAGCACACAGTGCAGAGCTGGGAGCAATGTGCAAGTGAGTGAGCAACGCGGTGTTCATGACCTATGTCATACTACAGCATCTCCATAGGTCACGGCCCAGGGGCGCCCAAGCCTCCCAGAAGAGCCCAGCACTGGCTAGGTCAGCAGTACAAGTAAAGCCAGCTCTGACTTTGCTGACCTCACGGCACACTTGACAACCGCTAGTGTGCCACGGCACAGTGGTTGAAAAACTCTAACCTAGGGGTATAATTATCAAAGTTCGATTTTGAGTTTTGAGTGATTTTACATTTGATTTGCATTCTATTTTAATTAGATTTTGCCTTTGGGGATTTACTAAACGCAAAGTCAAATGTAAAATCGAACATAAAACCGAATCCCAGTCAAATCGCATTCAAAATTGAATATCGGCAAAACATCAATGGTTTCCTTTAGAGGAATATAGGGGGGAATTCAATTCAGCGCGATGGTGAATAGCCGCGGGAGGGAGCTCCCGCAGTTATTCAATTAAATGCGCTGTGTGCCTTGTCGGGAAGCAGGTAAGTCAGAAAATGCCGGCTCTCGCGACTTAACCTTGGTGTCAAGGCGCGGTAACCGACATTCTCTGACTAAAGTGCCGGGCGAGCGGCTATTAGCGCCGCGCTAAGCCGGCAAACAGCTGCGTGCCCGGCACTTTTGGCGGATATCTCCTTGCATCCCCTAGGGGGTGCGAGAAGAAATCATTTGCCCGCCCAAACAGCGAATTGAATTGAATAGCTGCGGGAACTTCACAGGACCTGACCAGAACCATTGTGGGACCATTGTGGACGGATAGCTGAGGTTGTGACCCGGGCAGTGAACATTTTTACCAGTTATTTTACGCATATGTCTCTTTGGATTCTGGTAGGAGGCCAACCTCACCTGTGAAGGATTATATATTTGTTTTTTTGTGCAATAGGAAGGCTCATTGCTTTTTGAGTGCTCTTCTTTATTGTATTGGATTTATGCTTGTGTTCTTTTTTCTGTTTCAATAAACGTGCTTTTTTATTATATGCACTATAGAGTAAAACAGACTGTTTACTTTGCAAATAAGAAACTGTTGCAAAGTATTTAGTGTAAGAATATATTACGATCTACACTAGATTTCTTATTTCTTTTCTCTTACATGTTAGTATATTTATGTGTTTATCATAACACCACCGTAAAGAATCACCAAGAATAAGATTTCATATGATACACAAAAGCTAAGTATCCTAAGTGTATATTTTCTACGGGCGCTAAGGTGGGGTGTCTTGTCCACTCGGCTTTGCATATTAGTATTGGAGAGGATAGATACCCTCTCTTTAGGATACCTAATCTAAGCTGCCGTGAGGGCGCGAAGAGTTTAAACATTATTCTTTTGTTTTGAAATTCCCCAAAATAATAGACCTACTTCATGCTAGCGATTTGTGAGATCCGTGCATGTTTCTGTGTGAATAAACCTTTTAAAAGTGTAAAATAAATTAAAAAAACAACGTGGGGTCTCCCCCTAAATGCACATCCAGCACCAGCCTTTTCTGAGCCAGTCCTGGTTTTGAAAATATGGGGAAAAAAGACGTTGGGGTTCCCCGTATTTTCAACAGCCAGCACCAGGCTCAGTGAGCCAATCCTGGTTTTTGAAATATGGGTGACAGAATGAGTAGGGGTCCCCCGTATTTTCCAAAACCAGCACCGGACTCTTTCTAGCGGGGTTGTAATGCCACAGCCAGGGTAACCTTTCACCGGGTCCCCCAGCCAAAGCATTATACCTGAACGATAGTCAG
The DNA here is from genome assembly GCA_031769625.1 of Taudactylus pleione. NCBI lineage: Eukaryota > Metazoa > Chordata > Amphibia > Anura > Myobatrachidae > Taudactylus > Taudactylus pleione. The sequence continues at coordinate 16,842,740 of JAUIMM010000119.1, forward strand.
CCCAGGCCGGGGATCCCTGGGCAGGTGGGATCCCCCAATAAAGGGGTTCCGCCTCTTCAGGGCACCCCAGGCCTGGGGTGACAGTCAAAGGCTATCCCTGACACCCCTGGGCAGTGGGTGCCGGGTTGTGTAAAAAATAGATGCATTAATATTGTTTTTTACAATAGAACTAGAGGTCCCAGCAATCCTGCCCCGCATGCTGGTACTTGGAGAACCAAAAGTACCAGCATGCGGAGCATTAAGGGCCCGCTGGTACCTATAGTTCACCTGCAAAAGAAATATTAAAATAAAGATAAGACTCACATACCATGAAAGAAAAACTTTATTATACTCACACATACTCACCTACATTCTCTGGAGCCATTCACGTCCTCCTCTCCATGTAGGCATCCACGTCTTCACAAAACAAAAAACACCATTAACCGAGCCACGGACCTAAGGACGGTATTCCCGAATGACGGCTCAGCCACAGAATTTCACTTAGAAATGCCTGGGCAGAGCGTTCATTGGCCGAGAGAGGCGAGCCACCGCCTCTCTCAGCAAATGAGCAGTTCCCACCATTGACTCCAAAGGTGGGAACCACTAGCTTACTAAAGGTTACACAATCAACCCGGCACCCACCACCCAGGGGTGCTGGAGATTGTCCCAGACTATCAGCCCAGGCCTGGGGTGCCCTGGAGAGAGGAAACCCCTTTATTGGGGGTCTCCACCTCCCCAGGGATCCCTGGTTTGGTCTGACTAGTGGTCAGGTATGTTTTGAAAGGGGATCCGGAGCAAGAGTACCCTGGCTGTAGCATTACACCCTGGCTAGAAAGAGTCCAGTGCTGGTATTGGAAACTACAGGCTGCCCTTACTCATTTTGTCTCCTGTATTTTCAAAACCAGGACTGGCCCACTGAGTCTGGTGCTGGTTGTAGAAAATACGAGGACCCCAACATCTTTTTTCCCTGTACTTTCACAACCAGGGCCAGCTCAGAAAAGCCCGGTGCTAGTTGTGCATTTAGGGGGGGTAGAGGCACATCATTTATTTTTTTTAAACTTTAATAGTTTATTTCACACAGAAGCATGGGATCTCACAGATCTGTGCACGTTTCTGTGTAACTGGCACCTGCTCATGGAAAATTGCCAGCATGAAGCAGGTCTATTATTTTGGGGATTTTAAGTTTAATTTTGTGTTCGATTTGGTGTTCGATTAGGACATGTGCATCCAAAATCAAACAAGAAATCACTAGTCAAAAATTACCAATATCTAATTCGATTTCAAAATCGAATTAAAAATCAATAGTAAATCAGGGATTTGATGAGCGATTTTGAAGTTCGATTTGATTTTAGTAGATTTACAGATGTAGCCACGCTCATCTATGTCGCAATGCGTATCGTGGCATGGATGGCGGAACTAGCGTGCCTGCGGCTATGGCGTGCACGTATGCACGCACACACCATAGACTTCAATGGGTTAAAAGCCGGCTGCGAGTGCTCGCGGCCTGGCGAATGCTTCGCAATGCGTGTGCATGTGTGGGCGCATCGCGGCCACAATGAGTTTGGCTACATCTGTATAACAACCATAAAATCGAATCCAAAATCGAACATTAATAAATATACCCCCTAATCTTGAAATACTGGGCAAATGTGTGGTTTCAGTCTGTCCTGGTGTCTTGTAGAAGCCTAAAATCTCAGCTTCTCATCTTCCTTTCTAACAAAATCTGGCATGCTGTGAAAAGTTCAAAAAGGTGTGCAAAACAATTTATCTCCAAGTAGGATTAGTTCTAGAGGAAAACAAGGCCAAACAAATAGTACCGACAGCTAGGAAGGGTGAAGTCTGGGACAATTTTAATGAGCCTTGCATCTGGGTGGAGAAAACTGGATAATGACTTGTGGCTCCCCTGAGGGAGTCACCCTCTAAGCTGGCCAAGTTGCTGCAGTTCTCAACTCGTGCAAGTCTGAGGGTGTCAAAACTGTCTGCGTAAAACCTGTTCTACAACCTCTGGTGTATGTATTGCACATACGAGGAATTTACATGTAATTAGAAAATAATTTATTCCTCACAAGGTACACAGGCTCACTTTTGTCTTGTAAGAATTAAGACAGATTAAAACGACATTATGCAGGTATTTTTTTTTGTTTGTTTGGTTACATTTACTACAAAAGTACAAAGTATAACTATATACTGAGTACAATAATTGTTCTTCTACATCTGAGAGATGCTTTCTTTGTAAAGTGATTGACTGGTGAGACTAAGCAAGCACTCTGCATTCTTGTTCTTGATAATCTGGCCATTGAGGGGCCGTGTGACTGGATTATAACCATTGCACTTAACTGACATGACAGCTCCTGCTCTTGTAATGCAAAGATGCAGATATCTGTTGTCTTCATATAATACATAATTAAGTAGAGGGTATACATATAAAGTAGCTTTTAGGTAAGAGAGGATTATGGTAACCCATGCTAAATGATACGGCAACCCCAATATTCTCACATCTCATGTTTATTTTTCTAACTGGTAACAGTTTTAAAAGGTGCCTCCTACACCTCTTCTATCATTCCTGTCACCAGCCGCTCATTGCAGGAGTAAGTGCATTCACTGGGCGAGAGAAAACCACTCTCATGCTTTTACACCTCCCAGGCTGTTACTCACCACACTACAGTCATTGTTAAACAGAATGTATGTGAGGTACATTTAGGGGATGATTCAGAGGTGGAGACAGGGAAACCATCGTGCGCAAGTGTCCGATGAATTAACCCTGCGTCCAGGCAATGCTGCCCTGCTCATGCGTCGCAATGGTTACAGCACATAGACGCAGATCGAAATTGCGGATCCATCCTGGGTGGTAACTGGGGGTGGCTATCAACCGCAGGCGTGATGTGGACTAGCTGGTGTCAGCGATTGCATCTAAAGACGCATTTGCACTAACACGGGTGGCCATGGTCAGTCGGACATTCTGCGCCTGCTGTAGGCAGGTACAATGTATGATGGTCCGGCCGATGGTGCACATCTCATACCATATGTGCCTGTTAACTACTAGCCATCTACATAAGGACGCACTTGCTCCAATTCTATTCTAGATGCAAACTATACACCTCCAAAAAGGTGGATTTTCACTTACGTCCAACTCTGCGTAGCCCCAAATTGGATGTAAAGGCCCTCAGTGATCTTTACCTATGGGAGAACGCCCCACCACAATACAGTACCGGATGCAGATATGATGGAAATATGGGCCTGATTCAGAGATGGACGCTATTAACACAGCTGATGCGCCTTTGTACACAGCGACTGTGCTAAAATATGCAAATACCGCAGGAGGCGTCTTATGTAAAAAGACGCCTCCTGCCAGTTCCTCTGATCCACTGCTCCGTCCAAAGATGCAGCTATTGGATCAACTGAGTGAGATCACCCTGCCAGGGCCAGTGAAGTCATGTACAAGGATGCAACCACTGTTTCGGCACGCCCAAAAAATGGGGCTGACACGCCCACGTTTGCTAGGACGCTTCCTGTTGCCGCCACATCACCACCCACAAACAGCAGCAGCTTGTTAATCATGCTGTGGCATTTGGGGCACTGCGAGCAACATTGTAGTCCCAGATCTGCATATGTGCGGTGCAGCTTCTGCGCATGTATAGATAAAAAACATCTGAGATTTGCATTTACAATGTGTTTACGTATATCTCGGAATTAGGTCCTATATATGACCCTGCAATGACACTGCTCTTCTGCACAGAAACTCTGCATCAGCCCTTTAGGTGGATAGTAAATAACAACAGATGATAAACACAAAAGGGCTGATTTTGAGTCACGCACCTCTGCGACCGCTTTTGCATCTTTTGCTGCAGACGAGCCTGTGACTTTATGCTAATGCCTGTATCGGCTTTTCCCCTGCTGTACAAGCTTGCATCTAAGTGTGCAAGGACTGACGCCCACTTTATGCATCATAAGACACTGTAATACCTCTTGCTGCGTCTTTAGTTGCTAAGATCGGTCGTACCATGGAAACATGCACCAGCTCACATGCTAGTTGCAGACTCTACATCAGAGTATGGCCTCCAATGTGAGCGATTAACCATCTGAATTTGCAAATAATTCAGCGTAATGCCTGTGAGACTCCCATAATACGCCCAAAAGACTGTACATCTCCGTGCATCTGAATAGCCACCTCATAGTCACCGTCCAGGAACGGCCAGCACATTTCCAATACACTTGTGATACCACGCAGCTCATTTTCTACTCTGCGCCTGTGTGCGTACACACCGAGAAACGCATGCACTTCCACGAGTTTTTGGGGATTCCGCAAATGAAAGAATTGCTAAACCCTGTGACAATCAGGCCAAAATATTTACATTTTTTGTGGTTAATTCTACTTTTAGCCCTAAATTACTGGAGTGTTATCTCCCTTCCTATCCTGACAAGTATTACATCCTCATGTTTACGTTAGAGATGAGCGGGTTCGGATTTCAAAGATCCGAACCCACCTGAATTTAGTGGATCCCAGTCGGATCCAACCAGGCTCGATTTTTCCCGCCTGACTCAGATCTCAAACCGAGGCAAAACTATACAGTCTGAAATCTCGCGGTTCGCAAGCTTTCGTCTCTATGATCAATGTAGTATATAAGGGACCACGCGACGGACGCCATTTCACTCTGGCAGTGGAGACTGAACAGGGAGGGTGGGTAGTGTAGGGCTGTGAGAGGTGCTGGTCCTATATGCTGTGCCCTGTCTGCTGTGTCCATCTGGGTTGTTGCTGATCCATCTGGGCTGTCTGTGCTGTCTGCTGTGTCCTGGGCTGGTGCTGCTGATCCATTCTGGGCTGGTGCTTTGCTGTCTGCTGTGTCCATCTGGGCTGGTGCAGAGATACATCTGGGCTGGTGTTGTGTTCAAAAAATATAGAAAAAATCAATAAAAGTGTAATTTATATGTGTGTGTGTGTGTGTGTGTGTGTGTGTGTGTGTGTGTGTGTGTGTGTGTGTGTGTGTGTGTGTGTGTGTGTGTGTGTGTGTGTGTGTGTGTGTGTGTGTGTGTGCATGTTAGGCTTAACCGCAGTACCGCACAAGATCCATCCAGCAACGCAAGTTGCTACCTAGTGCTGCCCGACTCCAGTCGTGCTAAAAAAAAAAAAAAATCAATAAAACTGTCATTTATATTTTTCTGTGTGTGTGCGTGCGTGTCGTTAACCGCAGTACTGCACAAGATCCAGCCAGCGACGCAAGTTGCAACCTAGTGCTGCCCGACTCCATTCGTGATTAATCTGTGCTCTGGGCCCAAGTTCTGGAGCTGAAACAAAAATATATATATTGTCTTTTTTTTTGTCAATTTTTTTTTGTGTGCATGTCAGACACACCTTGCTGTCACTATCATCGGCTTAGGTGAGCAGGGGTTCTGTGCTCCTGTCTGTTGAGGGGCTGCTGCCCAAAATAATAAATAAACAATTTTTATTGTGTGCATGTCAGCCACACCTGGCTGTCACTGTCATCGGCGTAGGTGCGCAGGGGTGCTGTGCTGCTGTCTGTCAAGGGGCTGCATGAATATTGCAATGAAAACTTTTTATTTTAAGTTATTGGGTTACAAAAAGTTGTTTTTTTTTTAATCTTAAACATAGCAGAAATGTTATCCTAACAGCTTATAAAGTTATATGCTCTAAAAAACTAAAGAATATATTTATTTACAAACCTATATAGAGTAGACATCCTAAATTCTAAAACTGTTCTATTCAAAAATGTAAACAAAAGTCAGGCGAGGCCTCAGAGAGCATGAAAAAAGATGCTCTAGGTGCTGAACTTCAAGGGATTTCTCCATCATGTTCTGCAGTGTGGAAAGGTTTCATTCACATGTTTTCTATAAAGCAGTTCAAAGTTACAGCCTTCAAAGTGTCTGCCTATAACGCCCACCTTTGCCAGGAATTACCAAAGATTATTACAAGCAAAGGATTCATCTGTCCGGAATCTGTCTGGAAATTCATGGGTCATATTTGGCCTGAATGCACTAAGACATCCAGTGATTCTGCCACTGTGTTCTGTAGCCAACTTTATTCCTACCTGAATCGCAAACTGAAATATGGAATAGTAAGCACAGACAACATGGAAGCCTTTGTTATTCTGCTGCCTGCATGCTAACCAATACCTCCCAGACTACACCCACTGGGGGGACCAGGTCTTGATAAGGACCATCCCTATCTGTTGCTAGGCCTTCTTCTTCCAAACCATCCATCCTGGACTTCCTGTCCAAAAAGGGTGAGCAGGGTACAGAAAGAGAAGCTAGATGTCCCTGATGACATTTTTTTTCATCTATAATAGATGATGTGGAGAGATAAGAGCTTCAGATGTTGGAACAGGGGCTCTTACCTATTTGGCTGCCCTCCAGAGGACAGAGCTCTGTTCCTCAGGAAGTGTCTATGCCTGAGCTGATAGGTAGGTAGTCTCTGTCTGTTGGTAAACACCCTTCAGGAGATGGCAACCCAAAATAACAACTATATTAATAATGTGTGCACTGATAACCAGCCTGATCCCTTAACAGCAACATACCCCATATGGCCAACTCATAACATGACACCCAGTTTGCAGCCTCCTCTTCCTTATGACACTAATCCAGTCGCCATGGTTGATCAATCAGCCATGTGTGATTCACCCAATTTTTGGCATTCTCCATTAATTTCTAACATATTCACATATCTAAGAAGTGGACAGTGGGAACAATGGCAATTTGAAGGCCACTAACTAACTCTGTTTTTTTTAATGTCCCTGTACAGGTTTGGATATTCCGTTACAGAACAGAAGGTTAGCAAAGGATTATTTAAGTCAATTGTTCATTTATTTTTGGAAAGCACGCTTCCTGGTCCCCTTCTGAGATAAAAAAAATCCACTCCCAGCAAGCAGGCATGGCGCTCAAGAAAGAAACAACGTAAGACTTAAACCTTAAATCTGAAATGTTGCATTTGCTGCTCTGTTCCGCTTGTTCACATATCTCATATGGTTAAGAGGACAATGGGAACAACGGCAGTTTGAAGGCCACTAAATAACTATGTTTTTTTTTATGGCCATGTACAGGTTGGGAAATGCCTTTATAGAAGATTTGCAAAGCATTATTTAAGTCAATTGTTTTTTGGTTTTTTTTGGAAAGCACTCTTCCTGGTCCCCTTCTGGGATGAGAAAGTCAACTCCCAGCAGCAGCCATGCTCAAGGGTTCTTCTGTGGCAAGGACTGATGTAAATGTACTGTATCACATTTTGTTGTAAATGCCTCCTCCCCTCCCCTTCTCCCCCATAAATTTTCTTTTGAATCAAAAAACGAAATAAAATTTACTACCAATCAGCCCTTCCTGTCCCTGCCCTACCTTCAACTACATACATACTCCAACTCCCTCAGGCCTCTCTTGAATAATAAAAGTGTTTCCTGATGTGCCATGTTTGAAGTTGAACTGCCATGTGTTTGTGCCGCCCACTGCTGCAGCTTAGCTTAGTTAGCCAGCTATCTTGGTGCAAATTTTGGGCCTAAACAAGATGAACAAATCAATATTGTGAACTTTGAGGTGGTCAAAAATGACTGGAAACGAGTGGAAATAAATGTTATTGAGGTTATTAATACTGTAGAAACAAAAGAAGGCCCATTTTATGTGATTTTAGCTGTTTTTTTTTTTTATATTTAAGAAAAAATCCTGATCCAAAACCAAAACACGAAGGTAAGGTTTTGGCAAAACCAATCCAGATCCAAAACCAGGGGAGATCCAGATCCAAAACCAAAACACGGGGGTCGGCGCACATCTCTAGTTTACGTCAGCTTAGCTGCACACTACATCTGATGATGTTCAGGATGTGTAGAACATTATTTTCATTCAATCAAGAATCAAATATTTTATTAATTAAGGGGCACAGGTAAAAAAAAAGCAATTAAACAAAGCTGTACAGAGGTACCTGGGTCTCCCAGAGTCTTTCTTTTAGCCACAGGGAGTTCCTAGTGATTACCTTCATTACAGGGACCCTGATGTACCCCCCTCTGTGTACATGCACACAGTGTTCTAGGGACTGCTTTTGTCCTGTGGGAACATCACACTCATTACAAAGTATATATAAGGTGGGCGGACAGCAGAGAGCACATGCAAATTTAAGCCTGAATCAACCACTTTTCATCCTTTAATTACATTGTGTGAAAGAATAGCAATCACAACTGAGCATTCTATGGGGCTCAAGTAGAGCTGTGACCAGAGCACTAGCAGGAAAGGCGCATGAATGAATGATCTTCATATGCTCAGTTATGGTGCACCCAGCTCTACAGCACTATCATATGTCCTAGGTTTATGTCAACCAGAAAGCGTAGAGAGATGTGACAGTGTCATCAATAAATGTGCAAGGTGTGTTACCCGATTTGTACACAATAATGCACCACACAAAATACTGACTAGATATGTTATTATTAAATGCAAAAGTCACATTTACCATGTAAAATATATGAAAACACAAACACAAAATACAAATACAAATTAAATACAAACATCTGTGTTTTTTTTTTATTTCATTAAAATGGAAGTATCAATTAAATAATGCGAATAGACGGCCACAACTTCAAATGGAATAGCAGATTTATTAAATATTTAAGTGCTGTCAGCTGGAGAGTTCAATCTGCAAATGTCCAACTAGTGCAACTAAAGGTTATCACCATCATTGCAGCTTGTTGCCCCAGCCCTCATTTACCTGCAGCAGATACACCTCCTGACAGACATAAACAGTATGCCTCTGTAGTCACATTTAAGTGATCATGCCCTTAATGTACTCAGCCTAGGCCTGCCTCCCCCCATTCAAGATGCAACCAAATCTGCAATCGGATGTACAGTATGCATACGTATCACTGCCATTGTGTTCTTCCTTGCTTACAAATGGCACATTCCTTTCATTTAAACTCTGCAAGTCTCACTTTTCATATTGCTGTCTGCGGTGTGTTCCAACAGCAACCAAATATTTCAATAGACACCAACAGCAACTGGGTATGAAGCAATTACCACGTATTTGCTTAGTCCTGACAATCTATATTTGCAGAACCCAACAATCTCCGCCTGGAAGAGCTTACAATCTAATTTTGGGACCCGAGGCTTACATATATGAACTGTCTTGCCTAAAGTCACAAAGAAAGCTGTCACTATTGCTTTAACAAGCTGTATTGTCGTCACTAATATAGTCCTTCAGCCAAATACCTTTCCAGCTAATAAGTTAGCCAAAAATGTAAAATTGATATTCATCACACCCTTAATCTCAAACATACATGTCTTTAATTTTCCCCAGTACCTCAGGACTGATTTGCGGACAGCTGAAAGACAGACTTGATGTGCAGGAACTCAAACACCCTGAAGGGAGATTCAAGAATAGATTATAATGTTGAAGAGGTGCAGGTCATTCACTTGCCTATAAAGCAGGATATCCCAGCTCAAGGTAAAATTAGATTACAGCGCAACAAGTCGAATCACAAAGTCATGTGTTTAGTGTCTGTGATAATGTTTTGTGTGACCTCAGGCATGTGGCTTGATGTCCATTCACAATGGGTGCCAAAATTGGAGCTGAAATAAATTCTTCACCACTTCAGAAAAATAGCTATAGGTCTGAATAAACTGGAGTCTCCTAAAAACAGATTTCTATGTGGCCTGAAATAATTATATCCAGGCCTAAACAGTAAAAATCAGTTTTATGCTAAAGTGAGTCTACAAACAATGCTAAAAATAGTAAAAAAAACAACTGATTAAAGTAACTATGACATGAAGATAATTTACAAACATAAACTAATGGTAGCGTTAATGTGCTAATAACACCCCTGGATACAAAAATAATAAGAAAAAGATCTAGATAGAGCAGACAAAATAAAAGCGCTATGTAACATTTATGTATAAGAAGTTAATATGATTACATGTGGGACGGACCAAACATCAGTCCCAGGACTCTAACATCATAAACTGAGAATTTACCCACCAGACCAGTGATTTTCAACCGTTTTCAACTCGAGGCATACTACGCAAGATTTAAAAATTGCCAAGGCACACTATAAGGCGATAGACTGTGCGCGACGTATGAAATAACATACATATTGACTCCCACATAAAAAACACACACTACATTGGCCTCCACAGGAATAAAACAGACTACATTGGCCTCCACAGGAATAAAATAGACTACATTGGCCTCCACAGGAATAAAACACACATACATTGGCCTCCACAGGATTAAAACAGACTGCATTGGCCTCACAGGAATAAAACACACTACATTGGCCTCCACAGGAATAAAACAGACTACATTGGCCTCCACAGGACTAAAACACACTACATTGGCCTCCACAGGAATAAAACATATGGCCTCCACAGGAATAAAACACACATCCGTTGGCCCCATAGAAATAAAACAGACTACATTGGCCCTAGGGGTGTATCTAGCGAAATCAGGTTGTAGTACCACAAGGTGGGGTGGTGCACATCCTCTGCCCCCGCTCCAGATCTCTTGGAGGCTTCAAATTTTTTGTGCTCCTGGGCGAACACAGGGCCTGATTCACTACCGACCGCAACTGCGATTGCAATAGCGATTACGCACGCAGTTCAATTGCGCTAGGTATGCTATTCCATTGCCATCGCTATGCCATCTCAGCATAACATAAGGACGCCCACTTTACCTTACACACATACATAATGTTTAGCAAGCCTGCGAACCATCGGTACAATCGAGTACCATCGCAGCCTCAGGCACACTTGCCCAAGCTGTTACCTTACTCAGAAATTGCTAACTTCATTGCACGCTATCAGGCCTCAAGCTGCGTACGGCATTGCAGTAAATAATTTATGCACGCCCATTCAAAGGCATTGAAAACACACTGGCACGCCTGCGTTCCCCGATTACCATCCGTCACCACCCGCAAACGGCACTTCCTGTCAATCACTCTGCGATGGGTCTGCGTGGTCACCGCAATCGCAGTCCCGATCGCAGTGGCTGGCTTCCGCATGCGCAATATGCAACTATAGGCTGATTGCATGCGTAATCGCAGTTGCGAATCAGGCCCGCAGTGCGCAGTTCCTTATTTTATTCTTGATCTAGAAGCCGCACTATGGTACTGGCTGCTGAATTGGGCCAACTCCTCCAGCGCCAACAGCTTCTTTGTCTTGCTGGAGTAGTCCCGACTTCTGACTCTCCACAAACATTCTTTGGAGTGATACAGCTCCAGGAAGCCAGTTATGAAGTCACGCTCCTTATCCTAAGACATAGCTATGAGAAAAGAAAAAAAATCAGTTAATAAAAGGAAATTTTAAAAAAATAGGTATAGTGGCCCTGATTCAGAGGCGCTCGCAAAAAGCGAGCGCTCGCTCTGAATCAGGGCGGGCGCTTGTTTTTTTAGTTGCGGCTTCTTGGCCGCTCTCATAGCTGTGGGTTACCACCCACAGCTTATGCGAGCGGCCAGGTGATGGTCGCGATTGTCAAGACCATAGCGACCATCGGGCTTGCGATGAGACCCTTGCGGTAGGGTCTCGTGGCCGCATCCCCAGTGGACTTCCTGCTCTAATAGAGCAGGAAGTCCACCTACTGACATCACGAGTGATGTCAGTAGGGTCGCCCACAAACGGCAGGCGTTCCTCCAGGAATGCCTCTGTTTGCCCAAACACTACCCCTCCCCACCTTCCAAATGGGGCGGGCATGTCGATCAACTTCGACTGCCGCCCCTTTTGGATGCGAGCACCGGAGGGAGTGCTTCTTGCATCAGGCCCAGTGTTTTTAATGAAGAGTTATTATTCATAGTGTTTGTTGAGTTAAGTTATGGTGTTTTTAATGTTGACTTAATTATAGTGTTTTTAATGTTGAGTAGTTGTGATGTTTTAAATGTTGACGTCTATGGGTTTTTTTTGTTTTTAATAAAGTTTAAATTGGTTTACATCTGTCTTTCTTCTTCAGGGTCCATAGGCTCCACAGGGAGACCTTGGGGTATAGGTGATGTGAACCAATCCGGGCACCACAGTTAAAGCTTTCAGCTCCCAGGATGCACTGGGTCCACTCTCCCTATACCCTGCCCCCGAGCCAGAGGCACCTCAGTTTCGATAGTGCCCGACCGGAGTTGGATCACCATTTTGCAGGGGGGCTGTTCATCAGCCCCTAAAGCTTATTTTCTTTATTTTACTTTTACAAAGTATAGAGCGTGCAGCAGCAGACTTTCCGTGGGACATCTGCGCTTCCGCTCCGTCACCCCTCCGGTGCCGTGACAGGGGCGTTCTGGGGGTCAGCTCTAGCCAGGGCCCCCGGAGAGGTCCCAGACTGCACCTGGATGTCAGGGACAGGTAAGGCGGGTCGACGCAGGCTCTGGCCATCACATTCCACTGGCCGCCAGGGACATATTGGTGCGGAAAAACAGCGTCCCAGGGGTTAATAACCGGCCAGGAGAGATAGCTTCCCTGTTTAAGCGGCTCCTCCCCTCAGCTCAGCGCGCCTTTCCACTGTGGTCTGGCTTCCCTGAGCTGCTCTCCTCCTCCGGACACGCCCCCTCTGAGGTCTCCGGCGGCCATTTTCTATGGTGCAGTCACAGTTCTCCCAGGACAACAGGTGGTCCGATCCCCCTGCATACCTCTCCCCAGGGTCAGCGTACTCTCCCCAGCGTCAGAGTATGTAGTGCTGTTTCCTACCAGACATTCCATCATACTGGCTATTTAACCTGGGAATTACATGGTATCACTGGACATTCAGGATGCATACCTACATATTCCCATAACGCCTTCTCACCAGCATTTCCTGCGATTTGCTATACTGTAACGACACTTCCAGTTTCTGGCGCTGTCCATCCCTCCTAAGGTCCAAAGGATTCTCTAGTTCGGTCATCAACACAATGCTTAGAGTGTGTAAGCCTGCCTCCACCAGGATCTACCACAGAGTGTGGCATACATATTTCCAGTGGTGTCTTACTAGAGATTACAACCCTCAGGTGTTTCGAAATTCCAGAATCCTGGCATTCCTTCAAGCTGGATTGGTACTTGGGCTACGCCTGGCCTCATTGAAAGTGCATGTCTCTGCACTGTCAGTGTGGTTCCAATGTAGAACTGCTCTGCTTCTGGATATCCACATCTTCCTCCAGGGTGTTTGCCGGATACAACCTCCCTTTGTCCCCCCAGTGGCTCCTTGGGATTTGGCAGTAGTTCTTCAGGCCCTCCAGGGTCCTCCATTTGAACCACTAGATTAAGTGGAACTTAAGTGGTTAACAGCTGAGACTCTTTTTCTTCTGGCTATTGCATCTGCCAGGAGGGTGTCAGAATTGGGAGCGCTCTCCTTTCGTCCTCCTTTTCTGATATTTCACCAGGACAGGGTGGTGCTTCGTACTCGTCCTGAGTTGTTTCTAGTTTCCATATTAATCAGGAAATTATAGTACCGGCCTTTCTGTCACCAGACCACTCGGCAGGTGAGGACTCATTGGATGTGGCCTGCGCCCTCACCAGTTATGTGGACCATACCAGTTCTCTTCGATAATCAGACACCTTGTTTGTGCTCTATGGATTCCACAAGAAAGGATGGCCAGCCAATAAACAAACATTGGCTAGATGGCTTCGTATGACTATCTCAGAGGCATACACGCAGGCAGGCCTGCCTGCTCCGACTTCCATTAAGGCTCATTCTACTTGGTCTGTGGGTCCCTCGTGGGCAGCTTGCCAAGGCGCCTCGGCTGTTCATCTTTGTAAGGTGGCTACGTGGTCTTCTGTCCAGACCTTTCTAAGGTTCTATGCATTTGACACCTTCGCCTCTTAGGATGCTTCCTTTGGGCACCGGATTTTCTTCTCAGCGCAGGAGCGTCCCCACCCTTAAAAAGACTGCTTTGGGACATCCCTAAGGTCTCCCTGTGGAGCCTATGGACCTTGAAGAAGAAAATGATAATTATGGTAAGAACTTACCTTTGTTAACTCTCTTTCTTCGAAAGCCATAGGGTCCATAGGGCACCCGCCCTGACGCACCTGACTTCATATGGGCTATAATACTGGTCATCGGTTTCCCGTCTCCTTCTCTGTGAGTGTGATTCTTGAGTGTTCCAGCCTTCCTTCTCTCTTATCCTCCTCCAGACTTTGGCTTTTTACCAACTGAGGTACCTCTGGCTCGGGGGTGGGGTATAGGGAGAGTGGAACCAATGCATCCTGGGAGCTGAAAGCTTTAACTGCATGGTGCCCGGATTGGTTCCCATCACCTACACCCCAAGGTCTCCCTGTGGATCCTATGGACTTCGAAGAAAGAGAGTTAACAAAGGTAAGTTCTTACCATAACTCTCATTTTTTAATATGTACAGTATATAATTGCCTTGTAATGTTTAGTTAAAATAAAATATTAAAGAGTGTCAAAACAAGATTCGTTAACAGAAAGCTCAATGTTTTTTAAAAAAATATCACAGTAAAACCGCTTAAAAAAATTTAAATAAAACAGCAGTGATCTATGTGTGAATGAAATACACATTTAGGGGTCAGTAGTCAACAATACGCATTTGGTGTTCAGGAGTATATATATATATATATATATATATATATATATAAAAAAAATTTCATATATATATATATATATATGTGTACACATTGGTGGTCTGGGGTGTATACATATGGGTGGGTACACAGTGGTGGTCAGGGGTATACACACATTGGTGGGCACACAGTGGTGGTCAGGGATATATACATATGGGGGCACACAGTGGTGGTCAGGGGTGTATACATATGGGTGGGCACACAGTGGTGATGGGTATATAGATATGGATGGCTACAGAGTGGTGGTCAAGGGTGTATACATATGGGTGGGCACATAGTGGTGATCAGGGGTGTATACATATGGGTGGATGCACAGTGGTGAATCGTCGAGAAGAGCGTCACCACCCCCCCTGCTGTGGAGGGTTCGCCTTTAACCGCGGGGTGGAAGGGCAGAGGGGTCGACGGCTGCCACGAGGCTTACCTACCTTTCCGGGGGGCAGTATCCAGCGATATGTCAGTCAAGTCATGCTGATTGGACGATATTTAATTAGATAGATCGTTAGTGCCAAAACAATGATTTGTGCAAAATTGATAACAAGATTGCCAGATCTGATTGCATGTAGGGAAGATCTGAGGATATGACCGGCGACCCACAGGGCCACGTATTGGGATCGTTATCCTTCATGGACACTATATACGATTTGCCCAATTTGTCAGTCATATGCGTCGGAATCAGCTAAATCATGCATAATACCGTCTAGTGTGTAGGCACCTTTACCGTTGGGATCTCAGCAGTCTGGAATCTGGAGTCGGGATGCTGGCTGATGCCTGGATGCCGATCTACAACCCCATGGAGTAGCTAGTGCATGTGATATTAGGGACTGGAGATATATGAACTATGTATTGAGTCTTTGTCATAGGAGCCCCAGTATTTCTACCGCCACTAAGCATATGAATGCTTTCCATTTTTCAATCACGTATTGTGGTGATGAGAAACCCCCAATTATTTAAAAAAGTTATCTCCTTTGGGGGCATATTAACTAGAGATGTGTGGTCTGGTTTTCCTCTAAAATGAACAAACCTGAACTTAGGGGTTCCGAGTCTAATCGAGTCCCAGCTCGGATCACTTTCAAGGTTCCGAGTAGAGTCCCGGTTAAGGTCTACTGTAAGTTCAGAACTCGGATTTAAAATAACGAATCTCGGTTTTGGATTGCATGTAAACATGTCCAGACATGTCCAAATGACATGGTTTTAGCTGTTTTATCAATTTTAAAGAAATCGTAAACCAAATCCGAACTCGAACCAAAACACTTGAGAGTGGTTTTGCCAAAATAAAAACCAAAACCATAACATTTGAGGGTGGTCACGGAGTTTTAGACCCGATAGAATTTTTTAGAATTTTTTAATCGCCGCTAAGTGTTTTGATATATGTACTTCGTGATTTATTATAGATAATATGGGATGTAGTAAAAATACAGACGGCCAGGAAGCTGTCTGGCTGAATCCCAGATAAATCCCAGATAGGCATCAAAATCTCGACGCCCGTCTAGATCCCGACGCCGGAATCTCTAATGAAGCCCGTCTTGGATGTTAGCTGCGGGGGAGGGGATAGATTTAGGCACTTCCGGGGGGGACTTAGGGTTAGGCGCCCCCCAGGGAGCGTTAAGGTTAGGCTGTGGAAAGGGGGGGTTAGGCACCACTGGGGGGAGGTTAGGGTTCGGGGTTAGGTTTAGGGTGTGAGGAGGGGGGATAGGGTTAGGTACCCCCAGGGGGAGGTTAGAGTTAGGCACCCCTGAGGGAGGGTTGGGGGGGGGGTTAGGTTACTTACCTCCCCTGCCAGGATCTACAGCCTTCAGGTTTGCGGCATCGGGATTTCATACCCAATGTATTTCAGCTATTTTATTGTTATTATTCACATTGGCATGTCACTACTATATTTATTATATTTAATTTATTATAGTTATGTAGTTATTTTGTAATATAAATAGTGCTTGATTATTCTTTATCGTTTATGGACCTGATTGGATGCTATTGCACAACCGCTGCAAATTTTGTACGCAATGGCTGTACAATAATATGCTAATGCTACAGGAGGCGTCTTGTGTAAATAGACCCTGGATTCTGTGATGTGCTGCTGCATCCGAGGATGCAGCCATCAAATCACTTATGTGAACATCGGCCATCTGAGTAAACCTCAGGTTACTCAGGATCAGCAGCGGCTCCTGCCCTCTTACCTGAGAGGGGTTGCCGCTGCTGTTGGTCTTGCCATGGCTGGTCGGGTCCCCGCACCTCCGCAATAGATCTGGCGCCGTGCATGCGCATGACAACAGCTTCTGGGAGCTGCATTCACTGCAGCCCCGAGAAGCCATGTAGGGATGCCTAAAGGGCAGAGCAGCGGGTTCCACTGGAAGCTGCTCCCTGCTAATCACAGTCCAGACTGGCAGTCCCAGGGGGAAGAGACACCTCCCCTGGTGCTGTCTGTCCTGTGAATGATTGGCAGGTGGCACTTCCAATGGGAGGCCACCTCCAGTCACAGTATAGCCAGTGCCGTCAAAGACTGCACTGGCTCACTGTAGTGGAGGATTTTACTGGTAAAATCCAACACTGCTCAAGATGGCCTTGAAATACATGCAGCCGGGGTCAGTGAAGTTGCATTGGAAGATGTAGGACTGGCCTCTGCACACCCTCAAAACAAGGTTGATAAGACCCCATTTTTGGGACATTGCCTGTCGACGTCCCTTCCCCTCCCCCGATGGCCGCAGCATGTCAATTATGCTGCGACTTTGTGCGCACTATAACGCTCGTCGCAGGCACTGATTGGCGCATGTGCAGTACAGATCCTGCATATGCGCTGATTGGAAATCATCAGCTTTGTATGCAAACCATCGGACTTGCGTACAACTCTAAATCCAGTCCTATGTTATCATTACCAATAACTACCGACCCACACTGATTCTTTATGGCAAAACAACAAATACAAACAAGATGTATATTAGGGCGCTGGTCTATCTGGTGACAATGATTACTAAACAAATTGCTGCTTTCTAAAGGGTATTGCTCCCTTCAAAACGATACCAACTAGTTTTATGAAATCTTCATAAAAGAAAGCTCTATTTAATTAGTCAAAATAAATATTCAATTTATTACAATTAGAAACAATTCATAATATTCCAAATATAAAACTAATAATTCATAATATACATTCACAGGATTAGTAACTAAGTTCAATTTATATAATATCTTGCAGTTGAGTACTTTCAATACATATAATTATTTAAGCACCTTTCTACATTTAATACATCAATAAATTTTTGTTGCATGAAAAAGCATAGGCAATTATTTCCAACAAACATAAAAATAGCTTGCAGATTATTGTTCACTTTTCCTAACTTGTTAGCTCCTGGGTACTTGAGATTTATAGCAAGCAACCCAAATATGTAAAAAGCGTGCTTGTTAAACACTATTAAAATGTTGACAAAAAGCTTTTTGTATTTCATGTAGTCACATAGTAACCATAGACTAGTAATATCCTTTGCCCAACTTGTCAATTGTAGATTTTACTACTTTATGAACTCCGTACTTAGGACCTGATTCAGACCAGTTCGCTAGTTGCGACCACTCGCTCCCAGTGTATGGAAATACAGCTAAGTGACGTCAAGGCATCAGCTCGCACAGCAAGACATAAGCACGCCCAATATGTCTTGGCGAGCGATCACTTAGTGACGCCCACCAGCCTCTCATTAGCAGCTCACTTGCGTACGTCATCTCCAGGAAGTATATACAACCATCGGTACATCAGGAACGATCGGATCAGACAGCAGTGCTTGCAGTTGACTGTACCCTACCGCAAGCACTGCGAACAGTTCTGTGTAAAAATCTACCAGGTGACGTGTAGTATGACACTGCCTGTTACTTATGCACGGGTCTGAAACGGCGTTGAAACACTCTGGCACGCCAGCTTCCGCAACTCCACTCCCCCGATACTACTGGCCTGCCCCTGTTACCACCCTCAAACCTCTCCTGTCACTCATTCCACTGGGCTGTCTTGACAGGACGAGCGAGCACATTCCGATCGCTCGTACTAGTTTGTGCACGTGCACTGCAAACTATGCGCATGCGCACATTAGCGAACATCGTCTGCAACGAGCGACCGCTTGCTAGCGAACGGGTCTGAATCAGGCCTTTAGTTATACAGGTACCATATAATTTTCTGGTAAGTTCCTTATAGTTGCTGTACCCAAACACAGTCCAGTTTATTTTGCAAACTCTGTTGGTTAAAAACACAGTTTGCAAAATAAACTGGACTGTGTTTGGGTACAGCAACCATAAGGAACTTATCGGAAAGTGTTTTAAGTTTGATTCCGAGAACAAGCGCCATCTTCAGACAGCGTTCTCGGATCCCCGCTCCTTCCTATGGGATGGAGTTCCGGGGATGTGAAGAGGGATCTAAGCAGATCCCTCTGCCGCCCGCTCACTACCTCCCTGGCAGCTTTGCGCACGCATACATAGCCAGGCCGATGGGGAAGAGGTAAGTAATGCAGCTACTTCTGTAGCTGCGATACTAACCAAGGGGACAGCTGCTTTTCGGAACAGCTGTCCTCGCACCGAAGCAATGATGAATTGCTCCTGTGTCAAGTTTCCCCCGCTGCGATTTGGATACGTAAGTATCCCTCGCAGTGAGACCTTGCCTTAATCATCGGGGGCCATACGGCCTCCGATGATGAATAGGCCCCATTATGTGGGGAGGGAGAGAGACTGTGGGGTAAATTTACTAAGTGACAGGTTTTGCGGTGGTTTGAAATTACTGAGCATTGCCGCAGGTTTTGCTGATTTGAATTGTGATTCTTAAACTACCAACGATACACTGCAGTTTAAAAATCAAGAAAAAGCTGCCATATGTATCTCTCCAATCAGAAAGTGAGGGATCAAAACACACTTATAATATAAAGAAAATGTATTAATGACAGCTGCAATAATTAATATTTTAAAGTATCCTAAAATAATAAATGCTGCCCCGGGTAAATATATAAATATAAATAAAAAATATCTTTCACACACAATTAATTAATAATTAATAAAAAAAATATTTAACAGAATTAAAAGAATACTAGGAAATTCCGGCAGTAACCGACTTAGTGATGAAGGATATTATGGATATTAGTTACCGATGATATTATGGAGGGTATTTGTCAAAAAGAGTTCTGCTTAATATGGTGGAACAACCAAATTGGGCAACTAAACCTTTCCATTGTGACAGCAGTCTAAAAATCGGCCGTTAATATCCTCTTCCAAGAAGTGTAGGGCACCACAGTTCACACATTGCACGTCCATAGGACCCAAAGAGTAATATTGTCGCGAATATGTCAAGTCCAATGCAATCGGCGTATCAGCAGATCTTGTTTTATGTTGTTTAATATCTTTGCGCACTCTGGGCGACCTGTAAGGGTTCCACCACTTCAACATCCCCGGGACTGGCCCCCAGGCATGTTCCAGGTCACCCGGCAGGTGCAGAGGGAGAGTTCACCAACTGCCACATTTTACAGAGCTAAATGGGGATGCATTGTAAATGGCGGGTGGACATTTTGCCGCATAACTCAACAAAGTAACCAATTACAACTCTAATATTTTTCAGCAAATCTACGGACCAAGACCTTTCATTTGGTTTATGATGTGCCCTGCTCAGGCAACGGCACCATAGAGATATGTCGCTCTTAAAAGTCATCCTTCTGCTATTAATAAATAGATATTGTACCCACTAGGGAATTATTTCTCATATTTGCCTCATTAATCAATACATAATGAGTGCCTTCATTATAAGTGTATTGTCATTCCTCTTATTCTGATAGGCTTATTAGGTAGCTAAAGAATGTCGTTTCAGTTATCTCGCAAGTCATAACCGCTTCTGTTGTTCAGGGGGTTCGGCCAGTGATTTTTCATCTGTTTTCAAAACCGTTGCCTGACAAATGTGATGGTTTATAATATATTCTTTCTTAGTGAAACATTGGGGTAGTAATTTGTATTGTGTCTGTTTCTAAACTTTGAAATTTCTACTGGTTTTGCGACTGCTTTGCCTTTAGCAGTGGTCTTAAAACATCTGGAGAAACCACCAGACAATGGCAAAACAAAACCTCCCTTTATGTGCTGTCTCAAACAGCAGAAAACATCCTCTCCCCAATGCTACTTATCCATCTTAATCTAATTTTTATATACCTTTGACAATATTATATACATTTGTAAAACATCTTGTTGAATAAATCAGGTATTGCCCCATGCAACTTTGCTGAATTGTTATTTCTTGGTAAATAAAAAACAAACTAATATTCTGTTTTCCATAATAAAACGTGAGCTAGATACACACTGGAGTGATGGACAGTCGTTCCGACATTGGAACAAATGCCCGTGAACCGTGATTGTGCGTCCACACTGGATGACTTTAATGAACGATGTAACAATCACTATTACGTCACTCATTAACAATACCTTGGCCACTGGCGATATCGCTAGGTATGATGTGCAGCACATGTGCGTACACACTGAGCGATGTATGCGATATGTCATTCCGAAACGGCATACCATCCTGACAGTGGCGTAAGTTCATCCCAGTGCCCGGAGGCAAGTTATAATTTGGTGCCCCCTCCCCGTCACAGTCGCTGACACAGTAATGTAGTGATTTGCATGCAGACAGGCTACAGAAAGACGAAGGCAGCAGCTGATGGTCTGACATGGAGCTCTCCACTAGTGTATGGTGGCTTCTCACGTGCCGGGAAGGGGTGCCATGTATTGGGCAGCCGGGATAGTACACTCCGGGTACATAGTTACAGCCCTAAGTGGGGTGAATATGTTGTGGACAATGGAGGAGGTGCCCCTTCAGAGCTGGCGCCCGGCAGCAGGTACCTCCATTGTCTCCCATAGTTCTGCCCCTGCATCCTGACATTGCTCCAGTGTGTACCTAGCTTTACATTAGGGACATTACACTGGAACATTTACAGTATTTCTCCTATTTTCCTGCAACAAAATACATTATATGGCATTTCTCATTTATGTCATAAAGTGCAATTACACAAAGGAATTGTCTTCTCTACAGGCGGGCCTATACCTGTGTATAGAGGGCCTGATTCAAACCCGCTCATGAGCGCTGAGCGCTCGCAAGCAGGTCGATGTTGCCCAAGTGCGCATGCGCACGACGGACCCAGGTCCGTCGTGCACATGCGCGAGACCCGAATAACGACGGGCAAGCCGTCGTTATGGGTCTCGCACCAAAGGGAGCGTGCTGTTGATGGTGATTGACAGCACGCCCCCTTTGGTGGGCGTGCCAGGGGCGTGGCTGTCCAGACGGAGGCGTTCCCATGGGAACGCCTACCGTCTGCGGCTGGCCCCACTGACATCACTAGTGATGTCAGTGGGAGTGCTTTTGGCTCTGATAGAGCCAAAAGCACTCCAGGGCTTGCGGCAGCGAGACCCTACCGCAGGGTCTCGTCGCAAGCCCAATGGTCGCGATGGTCTTGACCATCGCGACCATCATTTTGGCCGCTCGCTATAGCTGTGGGTGGTCACCCACAGCTATGTGAGTGGCCAGGAAGCCGCTCCAAAAAGGAGCAGGGACGGCCCTGATTCAGAGCGAGCGCTCTGTCAGAGCATCCGGCTCTGAATCAGGGCCAGAGATAATTACTGAATGACACATACAGTATGTACTTTGCAGGAAATAGGATGTATATACATACAGTATGTGAATGAAGAGTTTGACAGAATAAAGATACCTATTTTATTCTGAAGCATCAGGCAAAGCTCCGGTGTGAAGGAAAAAACATACCAATGCCAACAATGGTACTCCTGGGGCGGAAGGAACCTTGGCAGGAAAAAAGAGCCGAGTGCTGAAAGCCAAGCAACAAAATTGTTAACATATCTATGAAAAATACATGAGTTGGCCGACTCACACACTGACTCCAGAGGTTACACAACGTGCAGGTATGACGAGACAAAGGGGCCTATTTATTAAGGCACAAATCCTACGAAAACTGACATTTTTACAGGGTTATGATAAGTTTAAATAGCACAGCTATTATGCCTCTCTGTGAGAAGTGAATGTGTGTGTGGTGCATTGCAGACATCACTTACCTTGCTCCACCCGCTCTCACCATCAGACCACTGTGATGTAGGATATGTCTTGGATAGCAGGTCAGATGATTCTCTTGGAGGGAGACAGATGTTAGGACCAGGCAACGATATGATGGTAAGATATCGACAACACTCACAACAACAAAGAGAGCATCGCAGTAGCCGGACTGGGTAAAGTCATCACTGGCAATGACCTCAGGGCCGCTCGTAAGCGGCCGCTCGTTCGCTATGAGCGATGTTCGCACAACTGCGCATGCGTATGGGTTGTAATGCGCATGCGCAAACCAGTCATTGCGGTCGGAAATGTGCGCTCGTAAAACAGCGAGGGCCTGCTAATTTGATTGACAGAGTGTACCGTTTGTGGGTGGTAACAGGGGAAGGTGCTTGAAAACGGAGGAGTGGAGATCCGAATGCAGGCGTGCCTAACGGTGAAATGGGCGTTTAATGGGAGTGCATAATTAGTAAAGGAGCGTCATCGACCACGTCACTTGGTTGTCTTTTAGCCTGAACTGCTCGCAGTGATAGCGGTAAGAAAAAGCTACCACAAGCACAGCGAGCAGTTCAGATGCCTTTCGATGTACCCGATTAATCTAATAAATACCGGAGATGACGTGTGATGCGAACGGCAAAGGGACGTCTTTACAAAATAGTGAGCGCATTTTTCGTTCGCTCGCTCAGACATAGAGGTGTCAACAAACCGCAAAGAGCGAGCGCTCAATTTAAATAGATGGCCCCTTTTTTGGAACGACCGTCCGCAAATAGCGTCCGGGTCTGAATCAGGCCCTCAGTCCCCCGGAATTCACCCATGCGCATTTGCACACTGTACCAGTACTGCCTAAAAGGGCATTCCCAGCTTCTGGGAATCCCCTGTTAGAAGGACAGACAATGGAACACACAGCTGATTTGCCTAGCATCCACGTGCATCGGACAGACGCTGGCCTAAATAGTAAGTGGCACAAGAACGACACTCACCAGGATCATACTTGTCACCTTGATAGACGCGTCATTGCCTCAGTACCTGCAGATGGACGCCCACCCGCACAGCTGTGCTACACTATGTCTAATGTATAGTTATGTACCACCCACAACAGCCCAACTACATAACAAGTAGAAGGGCCCTACAACACTAACTGACCCTGGTGGAGAAACAACAGTAACAATAGACTGGATGCAGTGTACAAATTAACCAATACTCTACCACTGTATTCCTCCAAAGCACAGACACAATACAGGGCAAATGGACATATCTCTGCTGGGAGAACTAATGACTAGGTGACAAGGTATGACCCTGGAGACTAGGGGATGCTATAACTATTATATATTTGTAAGGGAGTTACTTCTTATTTGGGGACTTATACAGCTCACACTCACATATGCATGGGCGGGATGTAGTTATTATACCGACATGCGGCATCCTGGCTGAAGAAATCCTGGTGCCGGAATACCGACAGTAGTTGACATCCCGACGCCAGAATCCTGATAGCCAGGATGCCGAATGTAAGTATAGCGGGGCTGGTTAGGACCCCGCGGAGGGGGGTTAGGTTTAGGCATCATGGGTGGGGGGGTGTTAGGTTTAGGCTAGGGGAGGATGCCGCTGTCGGTATATTGACAGCAGGCATCCCGACTGCCGGGATTTCATACCCATTCCGCATGGGCACCTCCTAACCACTCAGTGGCTTAGATGCCTATTTTACTGTAAAAGGCCTAGGGGATACAACACACTCTCACCGGGTGATAGATAAAATATCTAGAGGAAGAGATAGATCCCCTTCCATAGATGTACGATGACGTCATCTGCCAGTGTCCAACGTCATTCCCTACCATCCAAGTGGGCACAGAGGGGGAATCTATTCATGTGGCGAGCGAAGTGAGCCACCGTGCCTGCAGCGTGGCGAGGGAAGCGATCCCACAAGGAGCCAACTTTCTTATTTTTCTGGAAAGTGTGGGCAGAAATCTCTACTTCCGTCCTCACTCACGTCACTTCCAGGTACGGCTACTGAAGGGGTTTTATGCTCTTCCAAATATCTATTAGGGCCCGGTGCCCTGTATACTTTAGCTTTTGGTGGGAAAACAGGCATTCAGTGTGGGAGCCGGAGAGCCTCTTTATACACCTAAGTGGGAGCCAGCGCCAAAGGCCTAACGCCCAAAATTAAGCAATTCCCACGGACCTACTCGTGATGATAGTTTATACCTACGGGTCTAGTGCCCAAACTTAAATATGGCTGAGGGCCTAGTGCCTGAATTACATGTGGCCATGGCCTAGCTTTGATTACCCTGTGGTTTAGTGTATAAGAATGCTCCACTGGAGTCTTACCAGATCCTGCCATCCCCGGCAGGCACAACGGGGTACTCTTGGCAGCAATTTTACATGGGGTTCCCTTGTGCCAGCCCTTCCCAAAAGGGTCTGCGTCACTCCTCCTTGTACAGTGCTGGATCCTCTTTTGATCTCACCACGTCTTGAACCCGACATATTAACTTGGAGATCAAGGTGGCAGAGGCAATCTCTTTGCTGAAGAGCCCCTTTGCAGTGCCAGGACTAATTTCTTCGGGTCTTGTTGCCGTGACATCTTCCTCTCTCTCATCTGCTGTCTTCTTTCTCCTTTCCTGCGACTCTTCCATTCTTCTGTCTGGCATCTTTGGGAGCTCTTCTCTGCTCCCTTTCCACCAAGGAACACCTCTAACGCCGCTTGTGTCAGCAAATAAAAGTCGGAGCGAGGAGCCGGAGCTATTATGTGGAAAACCGGGATTGGCTCGCCGTGGAAGGCTCTGATCTGCTGCCAGTCCTTAAGCCATTTTTGGCTTGCGGCGGGGACAATTATAAATAGCCGGGGCACCTTTCCTTCCAGCGCTAGATGCCAATACTCAGCCCCAGCACTAGGCTCGCTGTTTGGATCCCTCTCTGGCAGCCGATACCATGCATATGCAGGGCCAGCAGTAGTTAAACTGGGGCTAAACCTAGAAGAGTAACCTTTTGCCCCTGCAATCACTGTAAAAGAGTACATTTTATAATTTGCATGAGAAGTTTGGCAAATTGCCCCAATACAATATATTTTACTGCTGCGAATTGCAGCCTTAAAAGATATTAGTTATCAGGGGCAAAATTGTGAAGGTTCTTCAATATACACCAAAGAGTTAGAGGCCACTAATGTGCTATTTCCACAACAATGTTATTAGTCTACATGAGGACAAAGAGTGCATTCTAAACCAACAGCCACTCTTCCAGAGAAAAGCCCAATTCTACATTTTCTTTCTGCCTTTTTATGTTTATTGTCATGTGCTGTTTGAGTCACATGAAAGGACACCACTGTCTGAACTAAATCTGTGTGGCTGCTGAGACTGAATAAAGCTAAATAGGGAAGCAGGAGCGCGGTCTGTCCTTTCAAAGGTCATCCATGCTCATGGTGCATTTACTGACGAGTGGCTGGGAAATCTTATCAGATGGACAAGACAAATCTGCCTGGAGGAGCCAACAGCATTTATTAATAGGAATACCGGTTATAGCAGATAGCGCCACTGGTCAGATAGATTCAGATCCCGTGACATTGTGACATAATGTAAATAGCAGATGACTGTGTGAAACTTAGCAAAAGCGAGTAAAGTCTAACACTATGGCAGGGGGAGAAGACATTGCAGGCCGTAATGTATTAACAATCAGAGAACCATTCTTTTATCTTCATTACTTACAGATAAGTAATATGAGGTGATCTGAGATTCCTATATAGTATGGAGAGCTGTTTGCTTGTGATATCAGTATATGACTGATTAAAACCAAGACAACATGGGGGTCCATTCCCAGTTTCATTAGTCAGGGAAAAAAAGTAAATACACGTTACAGTATTACAAATCACTCAATGCCCATTGGACCCTAGACAGGACATAGGTTGGTTAGTGGATGATCCAGCTATGGTAGCAGACTCATTTGTTACTTAAAAATTAAATAGGGTGATTCAGACACAAAATGACTTATTGCCTTGAAGGGTCTCTTATGAATACATAGGCCCCCCAGTTCAGGATAGGTGAGCAACAAGATGGTGAGACTGAGCAACTTGTGATGAAAAACTGAACTTATCACTATCTATCTGTCTCCAATATATTGTTTCACAATAAGAGAAATATTTATTTTACAAACTGACCACAGATTGCGTGCAAAGTCCGGGTGATGCAAGACATTTGTGTCCCTGTGGCTTCATGATTCATCTTCAGTGATAGGACAGTATTGTAACCTCTGAGTTTACCTTAATACAGTCTTAGCATGAAGAGAGCATCACTGAGCAGATGGGGACAGGCAGTGGGGCCCACCAGGGATTTCCCCTGTACCCCTGTGGGCCAGTTCAACCCTGGGGACAGGTACATGAATTAGTCACAATTCCTAGACAAAAGCAAAACAATTATAAATACTGGACTCATTTTACAACATGTTGCTGGTCTTGGTGATTGGACCAGAGCTTATCAATATGGAGTTTAATCTGACAAGCGGATAATGTTCTTCATCTAAAATTATATGAATGCACATATGAAAGAAGGCATAAGCGCCGTCAAGTTAAATTTCTACTCATCACTACCTGCCATTTAGAGACATTGACAAAAAGACTGTTGCACAAGTATAAAGTGGAGTTGCCCATGACAGGCAAGCAGAAATTAGCTTTCATGTTCTAAACGACTTTAGAAAAATAACATGAAAACTCTTAATGGCTGCTAGGGTAACACTATACTAGGAATAACACATTGCACTAGGAAGTGTTATCCACTGAGCCACTAAAGTGTATTGAAAATTGTTTGATAATATTGGGGTAATGTTTCGCTCCTTTGCCCTAGTTAGCGGGCTTATCTGTCGGACATAGATCAGACCTGCCCCCTGCCTTCCTGGATTAAATAAATCACCTAGGCAAATAGTGAGTGAAAGACATACCTTTTTACTATTAAGATGCACAAAACAATAATGTAACAAATTCACAAACATATACCAGAGGTTGTCACACACACACACATACACACACAATTCTATACTTCACCAATGTCTTTATCTCAGTGACATTGATGTACAATGCCAGCTGATTAGCAACCTCCTCCACCCACACGACTAGGGAAACTGGTGCTGTATCCCCATGTCACACCTGTCCAAGAGATATAGGACCTCATTCAGAGCCGGTCGCACAGAGCGTGCGGTCAGTCTGAATAAGGGGAGGACCTCTTGAATTTTCAAGACGTCCTCCTTTGCGGTGGTAAGGCTGTGGGTTAACACCCACAGCCTTACGACTGCCTAAGGTGATAGTCACGATGGTCAAGACCATCGCGACCATCGGGGCTTACGACGAGACCCTAGGGTAAGGTCTCCCTTGTCGAAAGCCCCGGAGAGCTTTCAGCTCTGTCTGAGCCGGAAGCTCTCCACTGACATCCCTAGTGATGTCAGTGGGGCCGCCCCCAAACGGTAGGCGTTCCCATGGGAACGCCCCTGTTTTGGCTGCCAGCCCCCCCGGCCCACCTTCCAAACGGGGCGAGCTGTCAATCAACATCGACAGCTCGCCCCCTTTGGATCGAGACCCGCTACAACCGGCGTTGTCGGTCGTAGCAGGTCTCACGCATGCGCGCGCCGGCGCCAGCGCCATCGTGCGCATGCTCTGTGGGGGGCCACTGACCCGGTCCGAGCGCATCGGCGCTAATGACCGGGTCTGAATGACCCCCATAGACTCTGCCCTGTGTCTGCATCTTTTTAATACCTTTCACATTTTCACAGTGGGGTGTACTCAGATAGACAGTACCTTATCCTGTACCCCTACCTGGAATTGGATTTCCACATAACAGGAGCTGCCCCTGGACATCCCCTTTTCTTCAACTCAGTTGCAGATGCTCTGTGCTATGTGGCTGCAGCATATCTGCTAAAGCAGGATGCAATTGAGTGGTACAGCGGAGAGAAATAAAACCCATCTAACTGTGCAAAAACAAAAAGCATGTTTACACAATAGTTAGCAGCATGTGAGAACCTGCCTGCCGATAGTTAAGAATTTTTTCAATGGACATAAAATGCATACTTACATGGTTAAATAATAAAATACCAGCAATGTTAACACTAGTTTGGCTCTTATTACAGAAAAAATCCATGGAGGCTTCCTGATCCACATGCGGATACTCCTTGCCACATCGACACTGAGCAAGTTTCATCCAACACACGACCCCAGCACAGCACAGTACAGCAACTGCACCTTTTAATCTATCCTAGTCTCATAGTGG
The DNA here is from genome assembly GCA_031769625.1 of Taudactylus pleione. NCBI lineage: Eukaryota > Metazoa > Chordata > Amphibia > Anura > Myobatrachidae > Taudactylus > Taudactylus pleione. The sequence continues at coordinate 16,871,507 of JAUIMM010000119.1, forward strand.
CTAGCTACACCTGGGCTGCCACTGGGACTTCCCCAGTTCTTACCTTATCATGGTAACCACATTCAACCTGTCTTCAGTGCCTCTATCCAGACCAGATACGACCCAGCGGAATGCTCAAGGAAAGAGCATAGACACATATATTGCAAAATTAATAACATATTAGCTGGCAACATTTAAGAATCCGTACATGGTTATTCATTACAATATATACATATAAACACAGAAACATTGACATAACGGCAATACACACATACACAAGCTGGAGAGAAGGGTTTGTTCATCAGACTAAACCTTAATGTTCAGTGCCTGACAGCGCTGATCACGCCACAGGCTATAATAGAATGACTAGATGAGAAAGACACGCTATGCTGTTTGTAATTAAGTTGTCTACCAAAACACAGTCAATGACATTCATTGATGTACTGTACACAATGTTACCTTTGCTATACATTTAATAGCTGCCTTAAATAGCATACCTGTCACTTTTTTAATCTCTGCAGACTATCAGCAACAAATAAGATACCAGAAACCTTCTTCAACACACACGTACATTAGTTTTCTTGTATTCTATTGTCAAAAATAATCCCTTTGTCTTCAGTGGCAATATAATGACATATTTCTTTGCATGTCTAGAATGGATGGTATGTCTTCTGCTCTCATACATAACACTAAACCACTTCCTCATTGAATAATTCCAATGCATTACACTTTTACAGTATTTGGCCTTCAAAATCAATCTATTGTTAGCTAGATTTCCTATAACATCCTAAGCGCTTCTCTTTCTTCCATCATCTGCTGTGATCTTACTAGTTCCGACACCATGGAGCAATATTATACTAATTCAGATATTTAAATGTTACAGATAGTTATCATTGTGACTTGTAACTTAGGACCTGATTGAGAGATGGACGTATTTATAAATGTTTTAAATCTGCCCATGCATCTGAGATGCACTGTGCATGCGTTCCGATGGTTACTCGTCCTGATTCAGACCCGCTCGCTGCGGGAGGCAGCTCGCAGGTCTGATGGGTGTGGGGTTTTTTTCTCCAGCCCGCTCGCAAAGCTGTGGGTGACCGTTCACAGCTTGTGCGAGCGGCCTTGAATCCGTCGTGATTTTCGCGACCATCAGCTTGCATCGAAACCCTGCAGGAGGGTCTCGGCTCCCGCAAGCCCTTGTGGTCTTCCTGCTCTAATAGAGCAGGAAGTACACTACAGACATCACTAGTGATGTCAGTAGGGCTGCCCACAAACGCCAGGTGTTCCTAAGGGAACACCTGCGTTTGTGCAGCCACCCCCCCCTCCCCGCCTACAAAACGGGGCGAGCTGCCACTCACCATCGACAGCCGCCCCATCTTATAGCAAGACCCGTAGCGACGGAGCTGCCGTTGCTTGACAGGTCTCGCGCATGCGCACGCCGGAGGCGGTGCATGCACAGTGGGGGACCATCAACCCACTTGCGAGCGCTGTGCGCTTGCGAGCGGGTCTGGATCAGGACCCAGTTCGATATTGCATTGAGATCCATTCTGATAGGCGTTCCTAGGCGGTGACTGAGGGGTGGCTGTCGTCGGTGGGCATGCAGGTGTCAGGGACTGCATCGGAAGACGCAGTTCTACTGACACTGGCGGCCATGTACTGTCAGACGTTCAGAGCAACCATAGGGTTATTCTAATTTCCAATGGTGCGGCCGATGTCTGCTTGATGGCGTGACCGCAGTGGATTACAGCTGCAGCTGGAGGACATCTCAGTAGACAGTCCATTAGCTGCGGCATTAGCATAAATTCGCAGAAGCTGCAGCGCCACTTCTGCATTAGCGCCCTCCCTGAATGAGGCCCTTAGGCACTGAATGAGTCATTCTTTACCAGTGCTTTGTTATATATAGCATCTTTTGTTTTATACTGTATCCATGTACCACATGAATACATAGTATCACATTATTACACTGGTAGGTGTTCATGGAGATAATTTTATTTGCCAACAGTTTGGGATTAAGGAAATAACATGACGTTTATTTGTATTAATTATTATACAAGCTTATTTAAACTGTTTTCATTTATTTGTGAATACATAATAAAACAAAAGCAGTCTGATAACTCACTAGAGTCTAAAATATTTTACATGGATGGTATTGTTCATAATACAGTTATGGCTATCAAAACAATCTCATTGACATTTACATTTATAGCTTTGTTATATACAGTACTAGAGACCCGCCCCGGCCTTGCACAGGAGCAATTTCATCTTGCCACAGTCCCCTGCATCTCATAACAACCTATGCCATGTCACCACAGTCCCCTGCATCTCACCATAGCGCCCTGCCTCTCACAACAGCCTCCTGCTTCTCACTACTGCCCCCTGCATTTCACCGCAGCATCCTATATTTCACCACAGCCCCTTGCATCTCACCACAGGCCCCTGCTTCTCACCCCTGCTTCTTACCAAAGTCCCCTGCATCACACCACAGGCCTCTGCATCTTACCACAAACCCCTGCTACTCACTTCTACCCCCTGCATCTCACTTGTTTCACCACAACCCCAACTGCTGCTCATAGATTTTTTTTTTTTTCATAAGGGGACGTGACCATGCCTCCCACAATTATGTCACGCGCCCTTAATAGTACTGGAGCCCGGCCTGGATCACTATGGCCCTGCAGCTGGCTGGGGCCTGGCCACTGGGATGTGCTGGGAAGGGCAGAAGGATCATGGATGACAGCCCCGGGGCTGGGGCACCTGTGCATATTTCCGCAGCCTCCATGCGCACCCTGGTCCAGCTGCCGAACATGGCAATGTGCAATGTCCTCTTTGCACAATGGGCTCGATTCAGACCCGCTCGCTAGATGCGTTTGCACGCAGCCAAGGTATGCAAATCACGCGATTACACGGCAAGGCATTAGCACGCCCACTATGTCTTGGCAAGCGATCGCGGTGTGTAGTTAGATGCCTGTCTTAAGATTCCCACTTTCCCACGTCAACCCCAGGAAGTGTAGGCAACAATCGGTAACATCGAGTACCATCAGAAGCATACGCAGCACTTGTGGCTGACCGTACCCTACCACAAGCACTGTGAGTGCTTCAGTGTGTAAAACAACCATGTGACGTGTACTATGATGCTGCGTCTTAATTATGCACGCCTCTGAAACGGCGTTAGGACGCTCAGCCATGCCTGCGTTCGCACCACCACACCCCGTTTCCATCAACCATCCCCTGACACCACCCATAAACTGCTTGTCCTGTCACTCATTCTAGCGAGCTGGCTATGCGCAGCGAGCGAACGCTTCCCAATCGCATGGGCAAGTCTGCTCATGCACACTACAACTAATATGCATGTGCAGATTGCAAACATCAGCAGGCTGCATGCGAACGCAGCCTAGCGAGCGGGTCTGAATCGGGCCCAATGTACCCTGTATTTCCTGAGCTTCCTCACCCAGGGCCGTAGCTAGGGTAGTGCGGCCGGTGCCATCGCACAGGGCACCACAGGTCAGAGGGCACTGTTTGGGCCTGTCAAACTTCTGTTTATTATCATTCTTGCTTGTAGCTTCCTCTTATTTCATCCCCAGCATCTCCTGGCCTCTCCTATCTCTTCCCTGGCCCTTCACCATGAGGCCATTCCCCTTTTTTGGGTGCATTATGTCCCTTTGAAAAATGAGGGGGGCGCCAATGCTCTTCTGGCACAGGGCACCAAAAAGTCTAGTTACGGCTCTGTCCTCACCATTGTACTTCTGTCCGAGAACATCGCTGACTTCCATGGGAGGTGCCTCCTGCTCACCAAGAGCGTGTGGCTAAGCGGGAACATCACGCTGGAGAGGGTGCACTTCACAGTGGAGGAGTGTTGGCTGGAGTCCATCTGCAGGTGCCGCGTAGGGATGGACATCGGAATCCGATGGTTACTAACCATCAATGTTTGTGTTCCGATGGTAGTGTTTTTACCATTTGATGGTGACAGGTCGATGTTTACCACCATTGAATGGAAATCATTCAATGGTGTTCCGATGGTATTTTGTTTTTATTAAATTCCTGATAGCTATGCCTCCTCTGGCTCCTTCCTGGCTATTGTGACTTCATTAGGGCATCTTCATGAGTTCGTTGGAGGCTGTCTCTCACTGCCTCAGATTTAGGGATGAACATCGATGGTCGATGTTTGCCAACCATCTATGTTTTTCTTTGAATGTTAGTGTTTTTACCATTCGATGGTGACATTCCGATGTTTGACACCATCGAATAGTAACGATTTGATGGTGTTCCGATGGTTGACTTTTTTTTTTAATTCCTTAGAGCTCAACTACCACGGGACCTTCCTGGCTACTGTGAGGCCATTTGTGTGTTACTGAGAGCACTGAAGCAGTAAGCGGTGTTGCTGCAGATTAGTGACAGGTGCTTTGGTGTTGTCAGTCACCTCCCCCTTGTGGCTAGCAGTGGCGTAACTAGGGCAGGGCGAGCGGGGTTTGTGCCCTGGGCGCCGTTGGACAGGCGGCGCGGGGGGGCGCCGCCGGCCACGGTACCGGCCCGCCCGCCCTAGATAGCCAGTGTAGCGCCGACCGCAATGAGTGCGGTCAGCGCTACACATTTGCACAGGACCGGCGCTAGGCTTCCAGCGCCGGTCCTGTGCTGCACGCCTGAGCCCGTTCCCTCCCCCTGAGCGCTTGCCCAATAGCGCCAGGAGGCGGGCTCAGGCTGTGCATAACACACGCATCGCCGCAAGCGCTGGCGGCGATGCGTGTGTTAAACAGCAGCCAATGAGAGTCAGATAGACTCTCATTGACTGCTGCAGCACCCACTGCAAGAGCCGGACTTCCGTCCGGCTCCTGCAGTGGGTAATGGGACTGACGTCATGATGTCAGTCCCATAATGCTGAGCGCGCCAGCCCGGGCGGAGTGGAGGGTGGGAGCGGCATCGCGGACAGGAGCAGGAGCAGCGTGGAATCAGGTAAGTATATTTTTATATATATTTATTTATTTTTAAACCTATCTTCACAACGGGGGAGGGGTTGGCTACTACTGGGGGGACCTCTACTGGGGGAGGTGTGGCTACTACTGGGGGTGCCATTGGGAGGACCTCTACTGGGGGGGGCTACTCTACTGGGGACTACTACTTGGGGAGGGACTACCACTCTAAAAGGGGCCTATTACTAGAGGCACTGCACTCGGGGGACCACTACTGGGGGCAATAATAGCAAGGGCCACTACAGGGACCTCTGGATAGGGGGGGTCACTACTGGGAGCCTGCATCAGGGGGACCACTACTGGGGGCACTGCATGGGAGGGGGGGACACTACTGCTGGGGGCTCTATATAAGGGGCTTACTGCTAGGGGCACTGCGGGGACCACTACAGGGGGCACTAGATATTGGGGATCACTACAGTGTGCCTGCATAAGGGGACCACTACTGGGAAAACTGCATGGGGGAGACTACTGCTGGGGGCACTATATAAAAGGGCACTGCATAAGGGGATACCGCTACTGGGCGCACTGCATTGTGGGGACTGCTACTGGGGGCACTGCATAATGGGGAACACTGCGTGGGGTACTGCATTTGGGGGGGCCACTACTGGGGGTACTGAGTAAGGGGAACTAATTGGGGGCTGTATAATAGGGACCACTACTGGGGATACTGTATAAGGGGCACTACTATGGGCCTGCATGAGAGGGACCACAACTGCATACTGGGGGTACTATATAAGGTGTACTACTGGGGTTAAGGTGCATATGGATAGGAATGTTCAGTTTGAAAATAAAGGGGTGTGTCATGTTGACACGCCCCATTTTTAAGTGACCACGCCCATTTTTTTGCCGCGCGCCGCATTGGGCTCCAAATACCCTAGCTACGCCACTGGTGGCTAGTAAGCACCCTGCGCCAGAAATTGGGATCAGAATGACTCTTACTACTCCTAGCATGTCACATTTGTGTGTGTTGTTGTCCAGTCCGTCTAGTCTGGCGGCAGTGAGTGACTCTGTCAGACTGATCAAATCAGTTAGTGCAGTGTGACAGCAGAGTATATGTCCCGTCCGACCCGGGGAGTGCTAGGAGGGATCTGATTGGATCCCGCTCACAGCACTCTGCGGAAAGAAGGCCATAGGCTTCTATTGGTGACGCCATCGGGAAGATGGCATTACCCACTACAACCAAGTCCAAGGGGTAAATTTACTAAAGTGAGAGTTTTTAGAAGTGAGTTTTAGAGGAGATATTGCCCATAGCAACCAATTAGATTCAAGATATTATCTTCTAGAAGGTGCTGGTTAAATGTTAAGTAGAATCTGATTGGTTGCTATGGGCAACATCTCTTCTACAACTCGCTTCTAAAAACTGTCAATTTAGTAAATTTACCCCCCAGAATGCATCGCATTCGGGGTTTGGTGCATATGAGAAATGCGGTCCGATGTGCATTTTCAGGGTTTGACCGCATTTCTCCCCTTGATGCATCCTAACCAGTAACTGCTCAGCTCCCTTTTGTCACAGATGAATCGTTCATACACCTAAACCTTCCTCAACCAATGCTGTATATCATTTTATATGTAGAGAGATATATATTATGTGCCTTGAAACAGATTACCCATCACTGTTATATTTTCTACAATCTTTCATCAGCAAACCACAAACCACCACTCAACCACCAACAATTCACATATACACAAGTTTGTATGCCCTAAGGTCAAAAACATTCCCCACCAAATGACATATTTCCACACTCCTACATTCACAGGTGAAGCACTATTAGTATTACATATAATCCACACCTCATTTAAGGATAGGGCTTTTATCTATGTTGCTCCGACTATCTGGAGCTTGCTTCCTCGCACAGTGGGCCTAATTCAGACCCGGTCGCAAGCGCTGTGCACTCGCAACCAGGTCGATGGTGAGCCAGTGTGCATGTGCACGATGGAGCCGGTTTCGTCGTACTCATGCGCGAGTCCCAGATAGCGACGGGCACTCCGTCGCTCCGGGTCTCGCAACAAAGGGGGCGTGCTGTCGATGTTGAGTGACAGCACGCCCCCTTTGGTGGGCAGGCCGGGGGAGTGGCTGCCCAAACAGAGGCGTTCCCATGTGAACGCCTCCGTTTGGGGGCGGCCCCACTGACATCACGAGTGGGAGAGATTTCGGCTCTGTTAGAGCCGAAATCTCTCTGGGGCTTGCGGCAACGAGACCCTACCACAAGGGTCTCGTCGCAAGCCCGATGGTTGTGATGGTCTTGATCATCGCGACCATCTATAGCTGTGGGTGGTCACCCACAGCTATGCGAGAGGCCAGGAGGCGGTTCTAAAAAAAAGACCGGCCCTGCTCTGTCAGAGCGACCGGCTCTGAATCAGGCCCAGTATGCATCCACTTTAGAAACCTTTAAAAACAGATTAAGACTTACCAGTTTACTCACATATTTCATTATTGGCCCTTTAGATTCTAAAAAACGACACAAAAACCCAAATGCCTTGCTCTCTTTTCTGTAGTCTGTTCATATTTAAGTTAAATTTGTTTTGTATCATATTTGTTATGTTTTTTTTAACCTGCTAATGTAAAGCACTTTGAGACATTATTATTATTATTATTATTATTATTATTATTATTACATACCACTTAAGGGGTATTCAATTCGCTCTGTTAAGTTAATGGGTGCTAATTGAACTCTGGCCCCTATTCAATTAGCTCCGCTTATCAGGGATTTCTTTTTGGGTCTCCTAGGACTCGAACAGAAATCTGCATTAATACTGCAGTTATCGAGTGATAACAGCTACTTAGCGCACAAATCTGTGTACTTTACAGGGGTAACTTTCGGGACTGAAGTCCTGGGCATAGTGGAGAGTCTGCCCTGGCTCCTACTGCCGATACCTGGAGAACTACACAGTGGTGGAACCCCCCAAGGCCATTGAAGCATTGGCCTCTGGGCGCCAGCTGTCAGGGGGCACAAATAAATCCATCTATAATTGCTACCTATGGTGGATAAATCCTTTCCATTACTGTGGGGTCTGCGCGGACAGCTGTTTGCTGGCAGCTGCCTGGTACAATAAAGTTTTTTATTTTATTGAGACATCTTGTGCGTCACGTCATGACATCATGGGCACCGAACCAGTGACAGAGGAGCCGGCCACAGTGTGAAACAGAGAAGGTGTCTGTCGGCTGCAGGGGGCTGGATGGCAAGACTGAAGGGATGCTGGCTGGAGAGACAGAACGGGTGCTGGCTAGGGAGACAGAAATTTGCTGGCTGGAGAGACAGAAGGGGTATTGGCTGGGGAGACACAAGAGGTGCTGGCTGTGGAGTCAGATGGAGAGACAGAAGGGGGGCAGACTGGAGAGAGAGAAGGGACACTGCCTGGAGAGACAGAAGAGGTGCTGGAGACACAGAATGGGTCCTGGCTAGGGAGACAGAAGGGGTGCTGGCTGGATAGACCGAAGGGGTGCTGGCTAGAGAGACAGAAGGGGTTCTCACTGGGGAGACAGAAGGGGTGCTGGCTAGGGAGACAGAAATTTGCTGGCTGTAGAGACAGAAGGGGTATTGGCTGGAGAGACACAAGAGGTGCTGGCTGTGGAGTCAGATGGAGAGACAGAAGGGGGCAGACTGGAGAGAGAGAAGGGACACTGCCTGGAGAGACAGAAGAGGTGCTGGAGACACAGAATGGGTCCTGGCTAGGGAGACAGAAGGGGTGCTGGCTGGATAGACCGAAGGGATTCTGGCTGGAGAGACAGAAGGGGTGCTGGCTGGAGAGACAGAAGGGGTGCTGGCTAGGGAGACAGAAATTTGCTGGCTGGAGAGACAGAAGGGGTATTGGCTGGAGAGACACAAGAGGTGCTGGCTGTGGAGTCAGATGGAGAGACAGAAGGGGGGCAGACTGGAGAGAGAGAAGGGACACTGCCTGGAGAGACAGAAGAGGTGCTGGAGACACAGAATGGGTCCTGGCTAGGGAGACAGAAGTGGTGCTGGCTGGATAGACCGAAGGGGTGCTGGCTAGAGAGACAGAAGGGGTTCTCACTGGGGAGACAGAAGGGGTGCTGGCTAGGGAGACAGAAGGGTTGCTGGCTGGAGAGACAGAAGGGGTGCTGGCTTGAGAGACAGAAGGGGTACTGGCTGGGAAAACAGAAGGGGTTGGAGAGACAGAGGGGGTGCTGGCTGTAGATACAGAAGGAGTGCTGGCTGGAGAGACAAGGGGTTCTGACTGGAGAGACAAAAAGGGTGCTGGCTGGAGAGGCAGAACAGGTGCTGGCTGGGGAGACAGAAGGGGTGCTGGCTGGGAAGACAGAAAAGGTGCTGGCTGGGGAGACAGAAGGGGTGCTGGATAGAGACACAGAAGGTGGCTGGCTGGAGCTGGAAAGACACTGTGGGGTTGACGTTGCAGAAACACATGAGGGGGGACTGACTATTTTGTCAGTCCAGGGCCCCACAATTTCTGGTGACAGCCTTGCTAATATGAACAGGTTTTATTGCTTTAAAAATAAAAAATATGCGTAGCTATTATAAAAAAAATTCCAACTGTAGTAAATGAGAATGTTTTTGTAAAGACAAAACAGCCCTATTGGTTTCTCAATGCACTTAGTGCAATTCTAAAAGATGCATTTTATGTCTCCCTGATTATGCATTGGAACTGATAACCTCATCTGTGCTCTGTAATGTGCATATGCCTTTGTTCTACCATTTGGTTTTGGGGTTTGCATCATTCTTATTACAAAACCACAATTGCTATTTTTTTAAAATGTTCCACAGAATGTAAAAACAGTTAAATAATAAGTGTACTTTACCACCAAATCCTTTCTGAGGGCTCAATGACACAAGAAATACAAGATATGGGGGGTCTATTTATTATGTTGCACATTTTTTCCCCTTTAATTAAAATCTGTTATCGTCTCTACTCATAATTATAATAAATTAATACATGGAGCAATTTATAATTGAAGTCATGCCAGAACATTGTTGGTGGCTGTTCCTTTGATGACTTACCTCCATTTAGAACAATAGCGTAGAAGGTGATTGTACAGGGCATGCACAGTCTTCGAGCTGTGCCTGCACAAAATCCAGGCAGTACAGACTTTAGTTTATAATCTACAGTGGCTAGCACAATCCAGAGATGGCCTTAGCTGTCAGAGTGCATGATCTTAAACACAGTGCCAGATTTATGGGTAGGCATAAATTGCCACTACCAAGGGGTCCCCACCCCAAGAAAGCAGGACCTTATGCTTTTCTGCTATTGCATTCTAATAATACATTTGTCCTGGAAGTTCCGTGATAATATGAACAGTGTGCACCACTGGCGACTCCAGAGGTGGGGTTGCAAAACAGTGCAAAATTTAAATAGGGGAGCCACACCAACTGCCACCCCAAACGCTGCCAAACATCACAGGCCAGGACTAACTGGCCACAGAAAGCACAGTGTGCTTTCTTCACTGGTATAGGGAGGTCAGACATCACAATTTTTTAAGCAGGACATGAAATCCAGACCTCCCTATCCGAGCCATTGCAGGAGCTTTTAAAGTAATTTATTGGCTATGGCTCCCATATACACATTATACACTTGATAAGGAAATTACTTTCCTTATCAAGTGTAAGTTCTGTGACTACTAGTGCAATTTGGACAGTTAATGATGTTGAATGGCGCATATTATTTGCACGTCTCCATATGATAGATGTAAGTTTTCCTCATATCCTAAAATTATAATAATTCTCCCCCTAGAGGTTTTTGGCTGCTCTGCACGATAATTGTATAGTATGTACCTAGCTTAAGACTTGTAAGTGTTATGTGTAAGTTTTATTTTTACTTTAAGTCAAATGACACAAAACCCTGCCCCTTTTATCTTCCTATTTACTCTAAGGCAAGGGATAGGAAGAAACAGAGTACTATGCAGTCAGCGTCTCTACATCTGCAAATGATTTCATTAACACATACTGGCTTTATAAATGTCCCCAAATGTGTTCTAAATTTAAGGTGGCCCTAATGTGGCAATTAACATGTTGTAAGTTAATGCACATGTGCAGGAGCCCTCAGGTAAATTTCAGTGAAATCATCAGTGTAACTTAAATATAGCCAAAATGTAACAGTGCAACATGTTTTTACTAACATGCATTTGCATTAAGAGAATAACTTAACTGTTTTTTATTACAGGAAATCTTCCGAACTTATTGCAAACAAATATTTGGGATTTAACCTGTAGTAACCGGACCGACATGGTGTAACTTGCACTAGTTCATTCAGATTCGATTTTTAACTGTCCAGCTTTCATGTTCGTTTTATTTTCATTTACATTGATCTTTGAAATACTTTCCTTATCATGTGTAAGTTCTGTGACTACTAGTGCAATTTGGACAGTTAATGATGATAGGTGTAAGTTTTCCACATATCCTAAAATTACAATAATTCTCCCCCTAGAAAGTAAGCTCACAGGCAGGGCCCTCTACATTATGTCTCCAGTCTATCTTCCTCGTTTGTTCCTGTCATGTCCTATGTAGAATTGTTTCTTAATTCTATGTCATTCGTCCTGCTAATTGCATCCATGCATTTATTTTTCTGCTTATCTGTCAAGTTAGGTATGAATTGTCGACATTCATTAAGTCAAAATTCATAATGTCAACATGGGAACATCAGCATGGTCATAATAGAAACATAGAATTTACTGGCAGATAAGAACCACTTGGCACATCTAATCTGCCCTTTCTATGTCATCATTGATAATGTAGACACTGATGAAATGTCAACATAATAGAATGTGGTCATATAATCCCTGGTAGCCCAGCGGTCACTTACCTGATACCGATGGATGTGGCATGTCCAGCAGAGGCTTCTGAGTCCTGAAGGTTATGTGACGGTCAGTTCTTGCGGCGTGACCTGATGCTCTAGCGTTCTGGTAAGTACTGTCCCCCTAACCCTAATCCCTACCCCTAACTCTTCTTCAAATGCCTATACCTAGCCCCTAACTTTCCCCTAGTGCCTAACCCTAAAAGCAGCTTAACCCTAATGTTGATCTTCTGACACTATCAGCATTTCACACGTCAACATTCTGAAAATGTCAACATGTTGCCTGTTGACATTTGCCAATGTTGACAACATAACTGTCAAAATTGTGGTGTCAACATTATACTGACATTGTTATTATCGTCCTAATGACAATGTCTCTATCTGTGTCAATGTAAGTTCACTGTTCTCATGACTATCTTCACTTGCATGAATTATTATGTACTCTTTTAACTTGTAGCTGTTTGTTCATAGTATTGCTCTGTATCTTGCATTTATTTTCAATTTTATAAATGGATACTGACATTCCCTATTATGCCACTGTGGACACTTTGCGGCACCTTATACATAAAAGATTATACAGGTTTAGTCTCCCATATCCAAAATGCTTGGGACCAGGGGTACTTTCGATATTGGAATATTCCGTATTTTGGAATATTTGCATACCATAATGAGATATCTTGGGAATGGGACCCAAATCTAAACACAGAATGCATTTATGTTTTATATACACCTTATACACACATCCTGAAGGTAATCTTATACAATATTTTCAATAATTGTGTGGCTCAAACAAAGTTTGTGTACATACAGTACATGAAATTCATGTATGTTTCATATACACCTTATACACAAAGACCAAAGGTAATTTTATACAATATTTTTAATAACGTTGTGCCTTAAACAATGTTTGTGTACATTGAACCATCAAAATACAAAGGTTTCACTATCTCAGTCATGCTAAAAATATTCCGTATTTTGGAATATTTGGATATGGGAGACTCAACCTGTAGTATAATGAGTGTAACTCAAAATAATACAGGCAAACATAAGTTTGTAGACTCATATTTATGTGTTCACAAAAGGACATCTATTATGTTCAGTTATTAATCATTACCCAAGAATGGAAATCTTGGCATCAACACTAGATGCTATTTTTGGTGCAGTCCTTATACTATGCATCAGCCCAACTATGAAGCATAGGGCTGGTAGGAGAGGGGGGCGGATGCTAATTTCCCGGGCACGGTCTTGATGGAGGTGCCCAGGTCTGCCACCCCCTCTTTCTTACCTGTCAGCGGAGGCAGCCTCTCTTCCCAACCCAGCACATACAGCTGTGTGTTAGGCTGCGGTGGGTCCAGGGACGCTGCTTCCGCTAAGCAGCAGCAGTCTCCTCTGACTGTATGGTGTGCAGGAGGGGAGAGATCACAATGAATTATTGCCTCCAACTTCCCCCCCCAAGCTGAGGTGCGCAAAATAAAAAACTGTTCAACCGATCTGCTGGGACTCAAGCAGTAGTGCAAAAAAAGAACTTACCCAAATAGATTCACAGCTGTAATTGTAACTACAGGTGTTTAGCAAGATTTAAACAAGTATGTGAATTTTAATAATGTAATCAATTAAATTATCTGTCTTTCTTTTTTTTTTTATTTAAGCTTCAGAGGTTTATGAGAGTATTTTATGTTGGTCAGTTTTACAATTCCTGAATATACAGTATCTATTTTTATTCCATGATGTCTGAAAATAAAATGTGAGAAATGCCAAAAGCAGATGAATACTTTTCAAAGAAGATAACTTTGTTTCTACAAAGAGGATTGATTTCATTAGGTCATTTTTTTTACTATGTAATACTGTTGAGGCACTGTTGGCTTTATCCTGCAATATCAACATTTTCTGCAGTATTTGTTTTTTATTCCAGAGACCCTTGAAAACGTCATGTATGCCTCTCCTAAGATATAACCCTCAGCTTGTCAGTCATGAGCTGCTAAAACATCAAAGCAGGGTGCTGTTAGCCACTAGGGAACTGAGAGCCCATTATCCCTAGTTTTTGGCTATTAACTAAACTAGTCAAACACATCTCTGCAGCAGCAATGGGAGCTGTGGAATATTGAAACATTACTGTTGGCATAAGCCATACTTTGCCCACTTTTCAATTCTCCTCTCGAAGAGGAGCCCAGTGAGGAGATGCAGATAACCACTCTGGGGGGCGGACTGAGCTTTTCACATCTTTAGGCTCCACCCTCGTCATGGCAAAATTTTGCGAATGGTGAATCTGTGGGGAGGGGACAGAGCTAAGATTTTGCGATTCCTATAGAGTTGCATCTTATTGGTCCTGCCCCCTTACTACAGGCCAGCAATTCCCAGTATTATCTCCCCATCCTGCCCACTTCACTAAGAAGTGGGCGTGATGGGGTAGTTCCACCCACTCTTACGGGGGCCCAGGAGGACTACCTGAAACATCGGAAATCTCCCACACCTTCTGGGAGAGTAGTTAAGCATGGCTAGAGCAGTTAGAGCTAGTAATTCATTAAACGAGGGCTTTCAGTGGTCCTTGAGGACAGGGTTTTGAAAGTTTTGGTGCCTCTATCTTATGGGGACATGTATAAAACCTTCTAAAGAGGACAACTGGAGAGGTTGAACATAGCATTGGTATGGGTTGGTACAGCATTCCATTAAGAAAACGCTGTAGCTGCCCCTACCACCTTACTACCACCATTAGCTGCGCCGCAGAGCAAATCACAGCACTCGCCAGTGAAACGGACCCCAGCGCCCACGGCAGCTCACGAGTGGCCGGGTATAGCCCAGCAGCTCCTGGAGTGCTAGGAATGCCCCCAGAGTGCAGAGAAACAGGGAATTTTTAGCGGACACACCCATTTTTGCATTGCAGTACTTGTAAAATAATTTATCTACTTGCACCACTGATTATGAGCAACTGATTTGTGTAAAATAAATTGTGTGTGGGTAAATGTAAAGCTTTCTTTTAAATATAGATATTTACTAAATTACAAAACTTTTTGAAATTAGTACTTTGGTGAGGGTCTCTCCCCTCGGATATTGGTTATATGCCGTAGGGTCCCAGGATATTGCAGTATCTGTGGCTCTAGGAACAGTGTAATAACTGGAAATGCTTTGATTATTTATGGCATGTTGGACAATGCAGGAAGATGACCATTATCAGTCTGTAAGTGTGTGGTCACCTTGTGACTGCAGCATTCTGACCCACTGTTATCCTCTGAATAATATAAAGAGACAAGAACATGATTATTACGGCTCTTACAGTCTTCATTATCACATAGCCAGTGTAGCTCTGGTGGATATAAATAGTGGTGTGATGCAATAAGTTAGAGTAGATGAGCAGTTTTTTTTCCACAAGATAAACAATTTCTGTGCTTACTGTATGTGACTGAATTGTAAGTAAATATTCAGGATTGGCATGAACTTTACATATATATATTATTATTATCATTATTATCCTTTATTTATATGGCACCACAAGTGTTCCGCAGCGCTTTACAAAGTACATAAACCAATAATCAGACTAGCGACTTACAGTACAATACTATATAGGACAAGAACAGGGATAATATACAATGCTACATTAGTGACCATAATACCTAGATATGCAACAGAGCATAAGCAACCAAGTGTTAGGCACCCTAGTGGGGGGTAAGAAGTAGTTGAAAGTATAGAGGGCCCAGCTCATCAGAGCTTACATTCTGAAGGGGAGTGGCAGACAAACAGATGTGACAGAGCTGGGGTAAACAGGGAGGAAGGAGCATGTTGCAACAAGGTAGGATGGGAGCTGGAAGGCTTTGATGAAGTAGTGGGTCTTGAGAGCTGGTTTGAAGGATTGTAAAAAAGCGGAGAGTCTAATGGGGAGAGGGAGAGAGTTCCAAAGGTTGAGAGCAGCATGGGCAAAATCTTGGAGGCGCGAGTGGGAGGAAGTAATCAGTTGGCATGAGAGGCGGCGTGCATTTGTTGAGTGAAGAGGGCAGACAGGAGAGTGAAGGGAGATGAGGTCAGAGATGTAAGTGGGAGAGGAATGGGTGAGGGCTTTGTAAGCGAGTGTGAGCACCTTGAGAGAGGTCAGGAGAGGAAAGGTAGATCTGAGTATCATCAGCATAGAGATGATATTGGAGGTCAAAAGAGCTGATGAGTTCATCTACAGAGGACGTATAGAGGGAGAATAGTATAGGTGCAAGAACAGAACCTTGGGGAACACCTACTGTAAGAGACTGTGGCGCAGAAGAGGACAAGAGGAGACAGAGAAGGACCGGTCAGAGAGGTAGGAGGACAGCCAGGAGAGGGCAGTGTCACATAGACCAAGGGAGTGAAGGATTTGCAGCAGGAGAGGGTGGTCCACAGTGTCAAAGGCAGCAGAAAGGTCAAGGAAAATGAGCAGAGAGTAGTGGCCCTTGGATTTGGCAGCAAGGAGGTTATTGCTGACTTTTGTGAGGGCTGATTCAGTGGAGCGGAGAGAGCGGAAGCCAGACTGAAAAGGGTCAAAGAGGGAGTGGGAGAAAAGAAAGGTGGTAAGACGGTTGTCGACAATACGCTCAAGGAGCTTGGAGGCAAAAGGGAGGAGAGAGATGGGACAGTAGTTGGAGAGAGTGTTAGGATCAAGGGTAGGTTTTTTATATATATATATATATATACTTAGTTATATACATTGGACAGTGCTGTTATAGATGTCCACATCTAATCAATGATTCCTAGTGAACGTGTTTCACAACAGACAATCTTGTGATCCCAGAGATAGAGCAAATATTTGATGTTGGTGTTAATGTGCTTCCTTAATACAACACTTTGGTAACCTGTCTCTTTTAAATGGTGGTTAAAATACAACAGCCATTATTATGTTTAGCTTGTTGCTTGACAAGTGAGAGCTATAGTATAATACATACATGCCTACTTTTGAAAAAGCATTTCAGGGAGATTGTGAAAGCGACACCTATGAGCACGGCGGTAAAGTGGGCGTGTACTGTTACATCTGAAAGGAGTGCCATAAAATTTACTTGCAAATGTAAACGAGCCTCAAAGCAGTAAGATCTACTTGTTGATGAAAACACACTGATACTTTTCAGGGTTTGCTCATGTACTGTATTTTACGAGTGGTTCCATATAAGTAGCCACTAGAAACCTTATATGAAAATGCATATGAATGTAAATATCTCTGATTTCTCTTTCTATATAACAGCTACATACTGTGGGTAGGGTGCAACCAGGGAGTTTGCTAGACTATTTAAGGAGTCAGGGAGATTGCTACTGCTTCAGGGCATCTCCCTGAAAATCAGGGAGAGTTGGCAAGTATGGTATAATAACACAAGTTGCACTAGTTATTTCAATACCTTTATTTATAGAATAAATAGAACATAATCATGTAATATTTAACCAATATAACATCATTAAATCTACTATACAAGTGTATAAAGTATTAAACAGTCCTTGTTACAGAATCCATGTGTGCACATTTCTTGGCCAGTAGAGTCATGGCTAACAGAATAACTGGAAAATATGGTGCAATTTTTGTGTCCACTCCATACTTCAGTAACACACACACTAATATGACTACAGCCAAGCATATAATGATAATCTAAAAAGACATTTCAATAATATGTGGTATGCATTGAGAACATAGGGAGAAAAAGTCAGAGATTTTTAGAAACAACAAAAAAAATATATTCGATTTGCACTCCCTCTGAAATGCGACCCTTTTTAGATATTTTAAAGACTGGAGTGAAACGTGTTCGAGTGAATGATTTATGTTATTTACAGAGACTTTTACATAGTTTGTGCATAAGCTAAATACATAGCTTTGTCTCTCTGGATTAATTCTGTGCTTTCCTGCCATGCCTTTACATCTTCAGCAAAGTGGTTTATTTTTGTTGCCGTTGGATATGACACAGCTCTGAAATGCTCTGTGTATTAGATGTATATTATTTCATAGGTCTTTGTGGTATAAAATGACATTATCCAAGGATTAATCTACTAAGTACCAGCTACAGGTAATAAACAGCAAATTAGTCAGATAACATTACAGTTAACTGTTGTACTCCAGGGCAATGATATAAGAGCACACAGGAAGATTGTTTTCAATTGTAAGTGCCATTTAACCTAAATGTAAATAAAGAAAGGGCACTATGTAACATTCACTAATTATTTAGCACAACTGGATCGTTTTAAACCTTATATTACTTCTTTATGTATGCGAGTTCATGCTATGAGTACTTGGTGTAGCTTTTAGATAAAATGTTATAAGCATCACTTACAGTCAGGAAGTAGGATGTGCACATAAAGAAAAATTCTTCTTCATGAATCTCTCCCTCAAATCAAATATAGGGCCTGATTCAGCAGTGGACACAATGACAATTACAGAAGCAGATCGAGCGATTGTTTGCCATCGCGAATCGCATTAGCGTCCTCTGCTGAATCAGGGCCATAGTTCCAAAGTGCTGCTTCAACTTTTACATATTCTCTTGTGAATGTTACATTTATCTCTTTACCTTGTACGATTTTAATATGTGACAAAAAACTAAAGGTGTGTACGATCCCCGTGTTTTGGTTTTGGTTCTAAATCATCATTGTGTTTTGGTTTTGGATTTGTTTTGAAATGTATAAAAACAGCTAAAATCATACAACTTGGACCTGTTTTTGTTCCTTTAGTATTAACATCAATAGCTTTAATTTCAAGTCAATTTCAAGTCAATTTGAGTTTCGAATTTGCTAGAAGACCCGAGTAAGGACTCTGTTCTGCTTGGAACCCCAAAGTGATTCCGAACTGGGGCTCTATTCAGCTCAGACCCCTGAGTATGGGTGTGTTGGCATTTCAGTAAACTGAACTCACACATCTCTACTAAAACTACTGTACTTATCAAACTCTTTCATAGAAAAGCCAACGTGTGCGTTAGCAATTCTATCTTTAATCTTGCAAACCAATACTGTTCATTGGGACAATAACATGTACAAGTTTTTTCAGAGGCTTTGCATGGCTGGACTGTGCAGGGTGCCATGACAAATTTCAGACCTGAATACTAGAGTCCCGGGGTGTTCCATTGGAGTTGGCATAACCACACCATTTTTTGAGGCCATGGCTGCAACTCCTTGACAGGCCTGGGCTTGGTACATCACATCTCATGGCATGTGAGGAGGCCATCAGCTTCTCCCAATTCCACACGGGAAGCCTGAGTTCTGCTAGGAATTTACATTTTTATGTATTTGTATGTGTACCACTATTTTACAGGTTTATTATGTAGCCTAATTAGATATTTTTGCTTTGCTTTTGATTTTTAAATGAGAGTTATTTTTTAATATGTTATTTTTTAATTAATATGTTGATATTTGGCAAATGCAGGTAAGTAAAACAAATATATGGGGCAGATTTATCAAGGCTTGGAGAGAGCATAAAGTGGAGAAGGATAAAGTACTAACCAATCAGCTTCTATTTGTCATTTTACAGGCTCTGTTTGCAAAATGGCAGGAGCTGATTGGTTAGTACTTTTATCTCTGTCCATTTTATCTCTTTTCAAGTTTTGATAAATCTCCCCAGTAATACCATGGACTCATTCAGTAGAAAATTCAGAGGTAACAAGAATTATTTCTACTAGCAAAGTATTCCAGACAGCCAACTCTTTTTAAATCTGCAGAGAATATCTATATAGTATCTAACAATAAAAGCAAATATTAGTCGGGAGAGAGAGAGAGAGAGAGAGAGAGAGAGAGAGAGAGAGAGACTTGTGATCTCTTCTCTGATCTGCAGCATTAGTGGGTAGCCAGTTTATGAGTAACAGAGCATAATCTCACAAATGAGCAGTGTGTGATTGAAGTAGACTCCATGCTGTGGTGTGGTAGACAGGGAATGTGTGGTATGGGAGAAAGATTGGGCTTTAATACATTAAGCTCTAATACATCAGCACTAGAGGACGGGCTGCATAGTAATATGAATACTTTTACATCCTTTGTAGTACTGTATTACCCTACAGCATAACACTTTATTTAGATTACAATAGCAAGATTATATTGCTAGGTATTAGTTCATTAGTACAGGCAACTGATACTTATGGTTTAAATATTATAAAAATATTCTACAAGCAACATAATGAATATTTGTCATCCAATCATACTAACATAGTTTAGTCTATATTGTGTGTGAAGAACTACTGTATAAGGTGTTACTAAATAGCTATGCTTTCTTCTATACAAATATATTGCTACACTCATCATATTTCTCCATTGTACGTTGTAGTGGGCATACATCTCCCACCTTCTGTTTCACTGTATCCTATATGAATTATAACAATATTTGCACGGTCTCCATATTACACAGAGCTGCGGGATATGTTGTTGCTTTACATATAAAAGATAAAATATCCACAAATGTGTTGCCAATAAATCCAGAAATGTATGATTAGTAAATCCAGTTGATGTTGCCTCTTTTTTCCCTTCTTTTGTGTAGTAACTTTAAAGTCTGTTTCAGGAATGACCCATCATCCCTTTAATATGTTTCCTCTACAGTCTGTTATGCATCAGCACGCGCGGTATAGATAGTAGTTTTATTAAATCCACAAAGGAACTATTTAAACACAAGCCAGCATGGACCAGATATCCCCCCTTCACTGACTCCATGTATTGCTGGGAGTGCAGGAGAGATCATCTGTCTCGCTCATACGTGTTTGCATTTATTATAAAGAAAGTCAGTAACTTCCCACTGTCCCTTTCGCTCCTCTTCCGTTGCCTGTGGTAGTATTATCTGTTTAGAAGTATTAATATTATACCGTCTCATACAAATGTCTTTTTTTTTTTCTCCAAGTTGAAAGATTTTTCGGTGAAATTTTATCATTTGCTGGCCGACCGGTGCTGTGATCTGACCGCGAGAAGAGACATCATTTACGGGATGCTTTCCTCTTCAAAATCAAATTTCTCAACAGGCCGGTCTCTCCACTTCTTTTCCTTTTCCTTCCCCTCTATAAATTCCACATAGGGATCCTTCTTCTGGACCTCCTTTTTGGAGCGCATATAACCGAAGAAAACCGTCAGGGCCAGGAAGGAATAGAAGAGCATGACGAAGAGTATAAAGAAATAGGCATTGTCGTAGGGCTGCGGCGCCTCATCGGTGGCATTTTCTGCTTTCTCTGGTTTGGTTTCCAGGATCTGGAGGACACACTTTGATACAAACGAGGCTATGAGGCTTGCATTCATATTGCTGTGTGTTCCAAGCTCTTGTAGATAACAGAGGCAAATGAGAAGGGAACACTGAGTGCTGCCTCTTTTGGTAAGGAATTCTGCTTAGTGGCTGTACTAAGTCTCTGTGAAGAGATAAGCTGTTCCCAGTAGATAGGCCGCTCATATCTCTAGCCACTTTTATAGACAGTTTTATAGAACAAAAATATTTCATAAAAAAATGTAATTCCAGGAGCACTAAATAGATCTTGGAGGAGGGTATAATATTTTCTATGTCAAAGCACCAAATCTGTAATATAAGAGGTTTTACTTTATGGAACACACGAGACATTTCTGCAGCTCCGATACTGTGATATGCTGATCTACAAGCAGGTTTAAAACCAGTCTAAAAATAAGGTTTGGATTAGTAGTAGTCTAGTAGATGTTTTAATAGAATAAATTTAGTGTTGCATCATAGTAATCAACACAGTGCACACTTTCTTTTGGTAGGATATTTATTAAAGAATGTACTTTATTACTGCTCCTTGCTTGGTGTTAAAAAAGTATTGTGTAGGGTAATTAGAAGAGATGTATGTTTTGTTTTTCCAGAAATCCGAATCCACTTCAAATATATATATATCTGGACAGATCTGAGTTGCGGTTCTAATCTCCTGTTCATTTTCACCTGCTTTTGCAGAAATTAAGTGATGATGAATAGACCCCTTAGCGTTAAAGAAAATACATAAACAATGGACATTCAGTAGGGCCTGATTCAAAATTATATGCAAACCCAAAGGTTTACGCACAACTCTGATGTTTGGCAATCTGCGCATGTGCAGGATCTGTATTGCGCATGCGCAGATCTGTATCTGCAACGATGGTCACAGTGACCCATAAGCTGCAGCATGATTGACATGCTGCACCCTTTTGGGGGCGGAAAAGGGGCTGCGACACAGAGCGTCCTCAAAAATAGATGCATATAAGCCCAGTTTTCTGGGCGTGCCAAAGCCAGTGGCTGAGTCCTTGGATGCAGCTTCACTGGCCCTGGCAACATGATTTACTCGGACATCCTGAGTAACCTAAGGGTTCATCAGATGTCTAATGGTCATGCAGTTGAACCGATGCCTGAATCTGTGGAAGGCAGGCTTGGACTGGGCTGCCGGGGAATCCAGTAATTCCCCCGGTGGGCCACACTGATTTGAGGCCACACTCCTTTTTAGGAGTGGTAGTGCTTAGTCCAATGCCCTCCCATGACCAGTGCTAGCCTAGGCATTGCACATTGCTTCAGATCCCTGCCTCATGCTGATCTGGAGCAGCTCAACAGAGAACATAGCCTTAATGCAGGGGGCGGAGCCTAACCTCACCGGGAGCAGTTCTGTAAAGTTCAGGGATCCCTGCTGCAGCTGCAGTCAGCTTGATTGCTGTTACATTGCCCCTTACCCCTCTTTCAGGGGCCCCCCAAGCCAGGTTTGCCTGCCAGCTCCTTAATGCATGTGTCATCAGCAGTGGGGAAATCTGCCAGAACTTCTGAAGGAGAGCCATTTCT
This sequence comes from Taudactylus pleione, assembly GCA_031769625.1. NCBI lineage: Eukaryota > Metazoa > Chordata > Amphibia > Anura > Myobatrachidae > Taudactylus > Taudactylus pleione. Next base: position 16,893,905 of record JAUIMM010000119.1, read on the forward strand.
ATGGAGGGCACAGCTGACCAGGAACAATAATGGTGAGTAAAGATCTATGGGCCTGATTCAGCACAGATCGCAACTGTAACAGCACACGCAGATGGGCAATTGTTGCATGCTGCGCATGTGTATGCACCGCAGTGCGCGACGGCAGCATTGCGATCATGCAGAGTGAGTGACAGGCAGAGCCGGATTTAGACTTCATGGGGCCCTAGGCAAGATATGTTTTAGGGCCCCCTCCATCAAACAATCATGTGTGTGTATACAGGGGAATAGGTGAGACAGGAGGAAAGGGGGACAAACAGAGGGAAAAGGAGGAAAGGGGGAAAAAAGGGTGAGACAAGAGGAAAGAGGGAAAAAAGGGTGAGACGGGAGGAAAGGGGGAAAAAAGGGTGAGACGGGGAAAGGGGGATAAACAGGTGGACGGGAAGAAATGGGGACACACAGAGGGAGACGAGAGGAAAGGGGGATAAACAGAATGATACGGGAGGAAAAGGAGGTTGGAATGAAAAGGTGAAGAACATGGTGAGACAGAAGGAAAGGGGGAAGAACAGATGGAGACGGGAGAAGGTCGGGAAACAGAAAATAAAAACACACAATTGCTAGTAACTCGCAAAAAGATAGAGAGATCGCGCAGTGACATCACTACTGCCACTCTTTATCTGACATCACTACTGCCACTCTGTATCTGACATCACTACTGTCACTCTGTATCTGACATCACTACTGTCACTCTGCATCTGAAATCACTACTGCCACTCTGTATCTGACATCACTACTGCCATTCTTTATCTGACATCACTACTGCCACTCTTTATCTGACATCACTACTGCCACTCTGTATCTGACATCACTACTGTCACTCTGTATCTGACATCACTACTGCCACTCTGTATCTGATATCACTCCTGCCACTCTGTAACTGACATCACTACTGCCACTCTGTAACTGACATCACTACCGCCACTCTGCATCTGACATCACTACCGCCACTCTGCATCTGACATCACTACCGCAACTCTGCATCTGACATCACTACCGCCACTCTGCTTCTGACATCACTACCGCCACTCTACATCTGACATCACTACTGCCACTCTGTATCTGACATCACTACTGCCACTCTATAACTGAAATCACTACTGACTCTGTATCTGACATCACTACTGTCACTCTGCATCTGACATCACTACATCACTACTGCGACTCTGAATCTGATATCACTAAGGCCTCTCTGCAACTGACATCACTGCTGCCACTCTGTATCTGACATCACTACTGCCACTCTGTATCTGACATCACTACCACCACTCTGTATCTGACATCACTACTGACACTCTGTAACTGAAATCACTACTGACTCTGTATCTGACATCACTACTGTCACTCTGCATCTGACATCACTACATCACTACTGCGACTCTGAATCTAATATCACTGCGGCCTCCCTGCAACTGACATCACTACTTCCATTCTGTATCTGACATCACTACCGCCACTCTATCTGACATCACTACTGCCACTCTGCATCTGACATCACTACTGCCACTCTGTATCTGACAGCACTAATGCCAATCTGTATCTGACATCACAACTGCATCTGTATCTGACATCACTACTTCCACTCTGTATCTGACATCACTACTTCCACTCTGTATCTGACATCACTCCTGCCACTCTGTATCTGACATCACTCCTGCCACTCTGTTTCTAACATCACTAATGCCACTCTGTATCTGACATAACTCCTGCCACTCTGTAACTGACATCACTACTGCCACTCTGTAACTGGCATCACTCCTGCCACTCTGTAACTGACATCAATACCGCCACTCTGCAACTGACATCACTACCGCCACTCTGCATCTGACATCACTACCGTCACTCTTTATCTGACATCACTACTGCCACTCTGTATCTGACATCACTACTGTCACTCTGTATCTGACATCACTACTGCCACTCTGTATCTGATATCACTCCTGCCACTCTGTAACTGACATCACTACCGCCACTCTGCAACTGACATCACTACTGCCACTCTGCATCTGACATCACTACCGCCACTCTGCTTCTGACATCACTACCGCCACTCTACATCTGATGTCACTAATGCCACTCTGTATCTGACATCACTACTGCCACTCTGTAACTGAATTCACTACTGACTCTATATCTGAGATCAATACTGTCACTCTGCATCTGACATCACTACTGCGACTCTGAATCTGATATCACTACGGCCTCTCTGCAACTGACATCACTACTGCCACTCTGTATCTGATATTCACTAATGCCACTCTGTATCTGACATCACTACTGCCACTCTGTAACTGAATTCACTACTGACTCTGTATCTGACATCAATACTGTCACCCTGCATCTGACATCACTACTGACACTCTGTATCTGACATCACTACTGCCACTCTGTAACTGAAATCACTACTGACTCTGTATCTGACATCACTACTGTCACGCTGCATCTGACATCACTACATCACTCACTACTGCGACTCTGAATCTAATATCACTACAGCCTCTCTGCAACTGACATCACTACCGCCACTCTGTATCTGACATCACTACTGACACTCTGTAACTGACATCACTACTGACATTCTGCATCTGACATCACTACTGCCATTCTGTAACTGAATTCACTACTGACTCTGTATCTGACATCAATACTGTCACCCTGCATCTGACATCACTACTTCCACTCTGTATCTGACATCACTCCTGCCACTCTGTATCTGACATCACTCCTGCCACTCTGTTTCTAACATCACTAATGCCACTCTGTATCTGACATAACTCCTGCCACTCTGTAACTGACATCACTACTGCCACTCTGTAACTGGCATCACTCCTGCCACTCTGTAACTGACATCACTACTGCCACTCTGTAACTGGCATCACTCCTGCCACTCTGTAACTGACATCAATACCGCCACTCTGCAACTGACATCACTACCGCCACTCTGCATCTGACATCACTACCGTCACTCTTTATCTGACATCACTACTGCCACTCTGTATCTGACATCACTACTGTCACTCTGTATCTGACATCACTACTGCCACTCTGTATCTGATATCACTCCTGCCACTCTGTAACTGACATCACTACCGCCACTCTGCAACTGACATCACTACTGCCACTCTGCATCTGACATCACTACCGCCACTCTGCTTCTGACATCACTACCGCCACTCTACATCTGATGTCACTAATGCCACTCTGTATCTGACATCACTACTGCCACTCTGTAACTGAATTCACTACTGACTCTATATCTGAGATCAATACTGTCACTCTGCATCTGACATCACTACTGCGACTCTGAATCTGATATCACTACGGCCTCTCTGCAACTGACATCACTACTGCCACTCTGTATCTGATATTCACTAATGCCACTCTGTATCTGACATCACTACTGCCACTCTGTAACTGAATTCACTACTGACTCTGTATCTGACATCAATACTGTCACCCTGCATCTGACATCACTACTGACACTCTGTATCTGACATCACTACTGCCACTCTGTAACTGAAATCACTACTGACTCTGTATCTGACATCACTACTGTCACGCTGCATCTGACATCACTACATCACTCACTACTGCGACTCTGAATCTAATATCACTACAGCCTCTCTGCAACTGACATCACTACCGCCACTCTGTATCTGACATCACTACTGACACTCTGTAACTGACATCACTACTGACATTCTGCATCTGACATCACTACTGCCATTCTGTAACTGAATTCACTACTGACTCTGTATCTGACATCAATACTGTCACCCTGCATCTGACATCACTACTGCTACTCTGTATCTGACATCACTACTGCCACTCTGTATCTGACATCACTTCTGCCACTCTGTATCTGACATCACTACTGCCACTCTGTATCAGACATCAGTACTGTCACTCTGCATCTGACATCATTACTGCCACTCTGCATCTGACATCACTACTGTGACTATGCATCTGAATTCACTACTGCCACTCTACAACTGACATCACTACTGCCACTCTGTATCTGACATCACTACTGCCACTCTACAACTGACATCATTACTGCTACTCTGTATCTGACATCACTACCGCCACTCTGCATATGACACCACTTCTGCACCCGTGCATCTGAAATTACTACTGCGTATCTATCATCTCTGCTGCAACTCTGCATCTGACATCACTACTGCCACTCTGCATCTGACATCGCTACTGCCACTCTGTATCTGACATCGCTACTGCCACTCTGTATCTGACATCACTACTGCCACTCTGTATCTGACGGCACTACTGCCACTCTGTATCTGACATCACTCCTGCCACTCTGTTTCTGACATCACTAATGCCACTCTGTATCTGACATAACTCCTGCCACTCTGTAACTGACATCACTACTGCCACTCTGTAACTGGCATCACTCCTGCCACTCTGTAACTGACATCAATACCGCCACTCTGCAACTGACATCACTACCGCCACTCTGCATCTGACATCACTACCGTCACTCTTTATCTGACATCACTACTGCCACTCTGTATCTGACATCACTACTGTCACTCTGTATCTGACATCACTACTGCCACTCTGTATCTGATATCACTCCTGCCACTCTGTAACTGACATCACTACCGCCACTCTGCAACTGACATCACTACTGCCACTCTGCATCTGACATCACTACCGCCACTCTGCTTCTGACATCACTACCGCCACTCTACATCTGATGTCACTAATGCCACTCTGTATCTGACATCACTACTGCCACTCTGTAACTGAATTCACTACTGACTCTATATCTGAGATCAATACTGTCACTCTGCATCTGACATCACTACTGCGACTCTGAATCTGATATCACTACGGCCTCTCTGCAACTGACATCACTACTGCCACTCTGTATCTGATATTCACTAATGCCACTCTGTATCTGACATCACTACTGCCACTCTGTAACTGAATTCACTACTGACTCTGTATCTGACATCAATACTGTCACCCTGCATCTGACATCACTACTGACACTCTGTATCTGACATCACTACTGCCACTCTGTAACTGAAATCACTACTGACTCTGTATCTGACATCACTACTGTCACGCTGCATCTGACATCACTACATCACTCACTACTGCGACTCTGAATCTAATATCACTACAGCCTCTCTGCAACTGACATCACTACCGCCACTCTGTATCTGACATCACTACTGACACTCTGTAACTGACATCACTACTGACATTCTGCATCTGACATCACTACTGCCATTCTGTAACTGAATTCACTACTGACTCTGTATCTGACATCAATACTGTCACCCTGCATCTGACATCACTACTGCTACTCTGTATCTGACATCACTACTGCCACTCTGTATCTGACATCACTTCTGCCACTCTGTATCTGACATCACTACTGCCACTCTGTATCAGACATCAGTACTGTCACTCTGCATCTGACATCATTACTGCCACTCTGCATCTGACATCACTACTGTGACTATGCATCTGAATTCACTACTGCCACTCTACAACTGACATCACTACTGCCACTCTGTATCTGACATCACTACTGCCACTCTACAACTGACATCATTACTGCTACTCTGTATCTGACATCACTACCGCCACTCTGCATATGACACCACTTCTGCACCCGTGCATCTGAAATTACTACTGCGTATCTATCATCTCTGCTGCAACTCTGCATCTGACATCACTACTGCCACTCTGCATCTGACATCGCTACTGCCACTCTGTATCTGACATCGCTACTGCCACTCTGTATCTGACATCACTACTGCCACTCTGTATCTGACGGCACTACTGCCACTCTATATCTGACATCACTACTGCCACTCTGTATCTGACATCACTACTGCCACTCTGTACCTGACATCACCACTGCGACTCTGTATCTGACATCACTACTGCCACTCTGTATCTGACATCACTACTGCCACTCTGTAACTGACATCACTACTGCCACTCTGTATCTGACATCACTGCTGCCACTCTGTATCTGACATCACTGCTGCCACTCTGTATCTGACATCACTACTGCCACTCTGTACCTGACATCACCACTGCGACTCTGTATCTGACATCATTACTGCGACTCTGTATCTGACATCACTACTGCCACTCTGTATCTGACATCACTACCTCGACTCTGTATCTGACATCACTACTGCCATTCTGTATCTGTAGAATGGCGCATAGCCCTGACAGCCATGTGTCTGCTTCATTGTTCTGTTTATGTCCATTAACTTTGCATTGCTCCAAATTGCTTCCTCTGTACATTTCTTCTTCCTCCACCTCCTCCTAACCAGCCCATCCTCCACCGTGCCCACCGTCCTTTACCATAATTGTCTCTGGTACCCCATTTCTTATGCCACCCTTTGTTACATCCCCTCACCTACCTACTACCTACTCTTGCCACAACACTCCCCTCATCTGTAAATATTACTCGTACATCCTATTCCTACTAACCCCGCTCCTTCCCCTGGTTGCTGCTAATCCTGCTAAATCTCCCCACTTCTCCCTCCAACATTCTTGTACACTTTTTTAAATGCTAGATCTGTCTGCAATAAACTAAGCATTGCCATCGACCTGCGATGTTTTCAAAACATCAATGGTTGCTGGTCGATGTAAACTACTTTTGGCATCGATGGTAGAGAACCAATGGTTTTCTACCATCGATAGATGAGCAGGAGACAATTATTTATTTTTTTCAGTGGCAGGACAAAGTTTAGCCGTGCCCCCGACAGCGCTATGCCCCCGTCCACATTTTTCATGGGCCACAGCCTGGCATGCCAGCAGCAGAGGTGACCATCGAGGGGGTGCAAATCATCAATGGTTCACCTAAGATGATTTGTGTGCCTTTGATGGTAATCACCGATGGGCCCATTGATGGTAACCATCGATGACCACCCCACCGATGGCTGTCCCTACAATAAACTGGCCTCCATTCATAATATTTTCAACTCAAATTTTCTAAAGCTCTTTGGCCATACCCCTCCAGTTAATGACCACACCTACCAAATGGCTGGTCACGCCACTTCTGCGGGGCCCTTCCGTTACATTTCCCTGGTGGGCCCTTCATGCCCCAGTCTGACACTGACAGTGGGTGTCTTATTACTTAAGCCGCCTCCTGTGGCTTTTGCATATTGTAGCACAGCTGCTGCATCTTTGTACAGCATCCATCTCTGAATCAGCCATTTTGGGTCATAAATTCTAAGGATTATTTATCCTTCCCATGAATGTACCAGATGAGGAATCCATCTTCATAGGTTACACTGGGCGGAATAGGCAAGGCCTAGATGAGATGATGGGGGACTACTACAGAATACTAAAGTGAGATATGCTAACCTTACAAAAAGCATCAAACACAGATTGTTCCATACAGTATGATTATTGTGAACTAGTAGGCTCTTAAAGTAAACTCATTATTCATCATTTTTCTGCACATTTATTTAAAAAAAACAACTCTGGAGAGCTCTGTAGTGGGTCACTAGACTGCTGTTCCTGTAATCCTGCAAGCCAAATTTAGATGCCATGGGGCAGCAATCCTGGGGGGTGGCACCACTCGCCCACCACTAGTTACAGCCCTGCCCCCAATCAGTGCTGTATGGATGTTTGAAGGACTGCTCCCTTCTGCTGTATGGATGTTTGAAGGACTGCTCCCTTCTTTCATACCCAGAGCCAGCACCACCCACCAGCAGCTCCTCTCAGCATGCCTGCCACTCTTCCTACTATGCCTGCTCCCCTCTTATTTCTCCCCCCTGAGGTAAAGGCAGGAAGGGGACAGAGATGGGGGGGTGAGATGAGAGAATGACTGGGGGGGGCTTAAAAAAATTAAAGAGATTTTTCCTTCCTGTCAGTGCCTGTGGCTCCACTCCAGGATACCTGACCCCTCAAATGTGGCACCCCCCTCTTCTGGCTACCGAAATAAGGAGGAGGGCAGGGATGAGATAGAGATGGGAGGGGGACAGATACAGGGGAGACAGATGGGCAGAAGGGTACAGGAAAGACAGAGTTGAGAGAGAAAATGAAAAAGATGGGAGGAAGCAGAGATGGGAAGATTAGGAAAAACAAACCCTGCAATGCCAGGCATGATAGCTAGCGACCCAGGCAATGACAGGACCAAATTACAATAAGAAGCAGGCAAGACTGAGACTACGCATGAAGTTGTGCGCAGGCTAATGGAGGAATGATTAAAGTAAAGTAGTACCCTAAATTGGGGTTAGGTTGTTTCTAATTTTTTGGTGCTGTATGCTGATGATATATTAAAGTGTTGTTTTGTTTGTTTTAACCTGGACAAGCTGTATGGTGACCCTAAATACTGCACCACTGTCCACTCTACTGAGCAGTATATCCCAGAATATCACATTATGGTGGATAACTGGCTTGCAATTGAGATCTATGCAGAAATATGTGGTTTACAGCAGTGGCTTAATGAAAAATATGGATGCTTTCTGCACAGCTGCACTATACTGGAGACAACAGGACTCACTTAAATAAAGCCCAAAGAAGTGGTGAGTGACAAAAAGCCTGTTGTGAAGTGTTGTTTAAACAGACAGTGAAGATGCAAAAAGGTTGTGCAAAATTTGCTAGATAGCAAGTGTGTTAAATTACAAGTGTAAAATGGGCACTTTCTTCTCTGTAGAGAAAGAAAAATAAAAAGTTGTCTACCAAGATGTTCAGTATATGTGAAAGTATGTAGCAGTCTGTAGTCAGAGAAGGGGTTAATAGAGGATACCCCAAGTACATTTCTGCTGAAGAAAACAAGTGTTTTTATCTGCCTCATTAGAGTTGGGTTTGGTGCAGAGCAAGATACCTTTTGCAAAGACAATTAATGGGACAGTTACTGTGATACCTACTGGTACAGTAGTTATAGTGCCATGCCTGCAGTATCACATAAAGTGGTTTGCTGTATTGAGAACACTTTTGAAAGCAAAATGTGATACAGTAAAACAAGAAAAGCTGTTCCTCTATATACTGTGTGTAGATATATATGAGGAATAAAAAGAAGTATGAATCCAGAAAAGGCAGGTTGCCTGCAGCAAGTGTTCAGTCTCAAGTTGGAGAGTTGCAAATCCCAGACTGAAGTCTACAATATGGAAAGAAAACAAATAAGTTTTTTGAACTCCTCTGTGATATGATGGAGGATAGTTTTCAAGATGCTGTATTGCAAACTGATGTCCTAGAGAAAGATACCTCTATAATGCAAAAGCAGAGTAAAACTAACAATGTGTGTGGTCAGTGTATTGCGCTGTGTCTACCAGAAGAGGACTATGTGAGCATGGAAGAATTTGACCATATGAATAAAGTTTTAAATAAAAGGCTTTTGTATCTTGTGGAGCGGATAAGGGACTTAAATAAAAGTCCATCGCAAAGAAACTGTTGCATGAAGAGTGAATTATCCTCTTTAAAAATATCATTTAGACAAAACAAAGAAAAAAGAGTTGGAAATTAAAACTCTTAAAAAAACAGACCTCAAATTGGAAGTTATGTCTAAACTCCTTAAGGAGGCTGAAGTGTTGTGTTATCTAAGCTGAAAAAAAAGCATGAAGATAATATGCTTATTGCAGACAAAGAGCAAGATGTCGTTGAATTGCACCAAAAGTGTGTGGTATTTCAACAAGAAGTGGAAGCATTAAAAGAATGTGTAAAGGAATATCATAGTGACACAGTACACACACAAGGAAAAGTGGTGGATTTAGCTCTGGTGTTGAAAGAAAAAGACTCTTCAATTGTATCCACACAAGAAAAACTTTCAGAGTTTGTATTAGAGAAAGATTGTCTAATTGAGAAGCTCCATGAATGCTCTAGGGGAAAAGAGGAATATCTCCATATGCTGCAGAATCATGCTCAGTGAGAAAGACACAGGGATGCAAAATATATTGAGATTGTCTGTCTTCAATCAAATTTGAGGAGTGATTACAGATGTTCCAGTCCAACTTGGCTACTTCCAGATAAACTTCAGAGTGTCTTGCTGAAAAAAATATATTTCTAGAGGAAATTCTGCGTGAAACAGCATAACAAAGTGAAGTTTTGGGGAAAGAACTTTACAGTGTACCTGCTGTGATTTAGGAGTTGCAAAGAGAGAATATAAACCTTGAAAGGTGTATATCAAGTTCACAGAAACAGTTGCACAATCTCCAGGTGAAAATGAGTGCCAGTGAACAAGAGCTTGAGTGTAAAATAAACGTTACAGAATCTGAAATAGCTGAACAAAAGTTGAGACTTGAAGAGAATAGTTTTATGCAGACTCAGAACAAGTTGGAAAGTGCAATGTGGAAAATTACCCAGCTGGAAGAATAGCAACTGAGGAGAAGTGCCATTTGGAATTGGGAAAAACAGAAAAGGAAAAGAAATTGGCCTACACTCTGGAATTTGATTCTGGCCATGTTTATATGATTGATCCATTTACAAGTGATGGGTCAAAGCTGCAAAACTCTTCAAAATAACTTGTTACAGAAAATGAAATGCCTTGCAGTGACTTTCAGCTCCCCATTATATCTAAAGGCGTGCAATCCCCTCAGAGGGTTACAGTTTCAGATGATAAAGCTGTACCTAAAGTTGGTGATATAGAGTTGACAAATACAAATAGTGATCTTCTGTCCCATTAGGCAAAGGTACAATACATACAGAAGACATAAAAATATATACAGATATACCCAGTTATATTGTTGGCGCTGGTGCTGCGAATCACGCCATGCATAGCATGACACGTGCGCCCACAAGCGGATATGTGCACTGCGTATGTGACTGCACCCCCATAGGAATGCATGGTGCAATTGCAGTGTGCACAGTAGCATATGCAGTCACGGGGAATAGCATTGCGCGATGCGTGCGCACATTTTGTGGCGTGATCAGCCACAATGTAACTGGGCGCATCTGTATAGGTTCCCATGATAACACTCTCGTTGCCAGGTGATCAGAATTATATGAATATGACCAGGTCAAATACCTGGTCATATTAAGTGTGAAGAGTTGTAGAGAGTTGTCCTCCTGCACATGAACCAGTGACTTTATGCAACCAAGCCAGAACTTGTAATACAGCTACATTTGTTAGTGAGGAAATGGATTTAATTGGGTCTTACACTACAAGTGCTGAAATCTCCCAATCTAAAGAAGCACCTTCTCGATTTAAGAATACATCTAACAGTAAGAAAAACTTAGGGGTAAATTTACTAAAGGTCGGTTTTTAGTTTGTGATCACTCTTCCGTCGATTTTCTATCTATTTAGCACACCAACCATATTTACATATTTGCTACATATTTACTATAGGCAAAATTGCAGAAATGTGCTTGCTTTTAAAACCGACCAAAACCCAACAACAAAATGATGGCAAACCCGCCCACACATCAGACCTGCCTGTGGAAAGCGAGTTCGGGAGGAGTACTGCACAGATCACTTTGATCTGTGCAGGCTTGGCTAAGTTAATATGTAAGTAAAGTGTTAAATTTAAAAGAATATGTGTAACCCCCACTCCCCCCCAAAAAAAAAACAGCCCCGGACTACTCATCCTGGGCTGTCCTAAACGTAGGGGAAGAAATGGTGTGGGGCTGAACTATCCAGGGGTAATGCCATAGAAAGGGGACACACAGCGTGGGGTCCCCCTGCCATCACATTAAACAGACCCAAACTGATCATCCCAGGTTTGGAATTCCTTGGAAAGTGGGGACCCTAAAAATAAAATGGGGTCCCCTCTCTTGAAGAACTGCCAGCCCTGGACTGAAAGCCCCTGATGGGGGTTTGTGATGGGTTATTGGTATAAAAATAGAAAGTAACATTGTTATTTACAGATAGAATACAGGAATCAGCAAGCCTACCCCAGCATGTCTGCACCTGTGGAACAACAAGTGCCAGCATGCGCGGACATTTAGGGACCGCTGGCACCTGTAGTTCGCTTGTAAAGAAAATGTTAAAATAAGCACAGGATGCACACACCGAAGGGGGTAGTATTTTTATTTAAAATAAAAAAATGTAAGAAACAAACTTTAGTTACCAAATCCGTGGATTGGCTCCTCTTTGGTACAAGTAGAAGTCTACTGGTCTTTGCAAAACAATAAGCAGAGTGAGACCCATGGAGATACAGTGTACAGTGCTTCGCAGAATTACAGCAGTATACTGATACATTGATATATTGGCGGAAGCAAGAAGATTCTGCCGCTTTCTGCTTGCTTCCTCTGGCCTGCTAGTGAGGGCATGCAGGAAGAAAAGCACAGCAGCAGCGTATTTACATGCAGAGCGTCAGGGACGGGTCACATAAACCTGAACTATGGACCCCAAGTTAAGATGTCATGGGGGTTGGTGTCACCTGTGAGCAGAATTATTATTTAAATACATTTTTAATGTACAGAGTTAATACGTTTCAAAATGAATAATTCTAGTTCTCTCCCCTTTTATGATACCATATACCTATCCTATATTTTTTTACATGTGTATTCCCATTAAATCTGATCCTGTTCTTCAACAAAATAATGTTACAATAAAATGGGTAAGCAAACACAACGGTTAGCAAATAGCTGGTCTTCAGAAAACTGAATCAACATACAAAAGCCTCATGAGTGTCAGCAACAAGTGGGAATTGTGTTGCACCTTCCCAAACAATGAGCAGAGGTCAATTTGTGTGATGTCATGACCACTAAATGATCACAGCAGAGTTCAAGAAGCTGGTGAACTCCACTTATTGTCATACAGAGACGTGAAACCTTATCTCTCTCCTGGATAGAGAGAGAATGTAAAGTCTGCCCAAATGAGAGAAACAGCTGCTTCTAGCTCTGATTCCAGGACAGGACAACACACTTTGAAGTGGGAGTCACCTCGGCCAATCAGTACTTTACCTACTTATCAGTCCTATTGCTTTAAACGTGACCTCTGAACCGCCTTGTATGATGACTCTTTCACATGTGCTGTATCCATATCACTGATCTGTCTTTTTCTATAACAGTTTCCAAGCAAAAACAGATGAAACCGCAAAGGTGAAACGTTATACATAAGGACAAGCCATTCTTGTGGAAGGACCTTCTCAGGCTTAAAAAAGAAAATACAGCAGTCTTAACCTTTTCACTTCTGTATGGCGCCTACAAAATACTACAAATCAGCAGTAACAGCCACCAGCGACCTGCTCGTAAGTGGATAATCTGTGCAATAACTATTAAAGGATTTTTGTTTTTAAAAGGGATGTTTTAGTGATCATGACAAAAATATGGAAATCGTTATACATAGACTTTGTTTTATTAATAATTTCCATTACAGGTTATGTCACTGGGATGTTTTAAATTTCTTCGACAAAAAGTGCTTTTTTAGACTGAAAAAAAAAATATCTACTTTATGTTTAAGATCTAGAACCAACAAATGAGTCAGGCTCCACAACTAACTATGCAATTGTTTTAGTTCTGGAATAAACGCTCCTTTTTATTGTCTATTCAAAACACTAGTATCACACTTCAGCATTGTCCTATTGCGGCAATATACATTCTAGCTTCAGGATGTGATTTCTGGAGCAGCATGGAACTGCAGGTACTATATGGCATTAGTACTACCGGGATGAAAGAGGTCCTGGCGTTCTAGAAGGGGTAGTAGGATTTATTTTTTTAGAAACATATAGAGTTGTCCATTTCTATGCAACTAAATCGACAGTGTAGAGATCAAATCATTGTTATCTGTTGTCTGTTTTTCATTTGCGTGATATAACTAGATTTTTGTAGGTTGGGCTTACTATTCTATATTACTTGCCCCCAGAAACTGTACTGATCTGAGATGTAAAATTGAGGAGGAGCTTGACCCCTTGTATTGTGTATCAAACAGATGGTTTTAGCGCAACAGCTAATAATTATAAAAAGTAAATTTTTGTGCTGCAGACATATGAATGAAAAAAATTCTACGATATGGTTAGATACAAGTGACAATTTTTGTGTTAATGAACCCATACTACATACAGTATATAGAAATGTACATGGCAACTGTGTAAGGGATTATCATTTAAAAAACAGTGCACAAGGGGCTATGTCAACTATAAGGCAATGTGAGAACCTGACCTCAGGCAGCGCCTTAGTACAGGAGGCAAAAAGGACTCTATTAAATACATCCCAGCCTTTAACTCTGCATATTCCCAATGCTTCTAGAAAAGAGCCATTTCTTTTCATTAATGAAGCTCTGAAATTGTTGGGTGTTGCTTAAAAAAAAATTGTGAACACTGCAGGTAGATGCTGAACATATTAACGGGAAATTGGCGGCAGAAAATGAACATCGGAATGTGACAATACCCACCCGAGGGCTGCCCCTGAATAGGCAAAGCCATCAACAACCCTGTCAGCTCTTGCTATGATTAAAGAGAGCATGTAGCTTGCAGATATATACAATGCACATTGTTGGAAGCAGTTGGACAGCAGCAGGAAGCATTTGATTAGACAAGCCTATTATTAGCCTCCCTGTATACACTATAGCACCAAAATATCATGCAGCACTTTACCAAATCTGTTTAATCGCTGCTGTTGTGGAGATTGCAGACTGCATTCTATACTATACATTAGGGATGTGCAGGCTCGGATAGGTTCGAGTTTGCACGTGGAGTTCGGATTTTTCCCTCCAAAAAAACGGAACTCAGAACGAGGCAAAACGTCATCTTACATGGACGAACATCATCATTCCTGGTCTTTTGTCCAGGATTGATGATGTTCGTCCATGTAAGATGACGTTTTGCCTCGTTCTGAGTTCCGTTTTTTTGGAGGGAAAAATCCGAACTCCACGTGCAAACTCGAACCTATCCGAGCCTGCACATCCCTACTATACATACACTTATTTCATCCAAAGCCAGTTAACCTCACCGTATGTTTTTGGACTGTGGAAAGAAACACACACAAACACAAATGGAGCCTTGTTGGTATTGGGCTATGAGGAGCTGGTCATACAGTGACCAACGTTTCCTCCAATCATCCAACTAAACAATCGGCCTGAACAAATAGGCAATAAGAATTAAATAATAATTTAATTAGATAATTAAATAAGTATATCCAGGAGGGGAGAGAGTGTGTGTTTGGATGATGCTGCTGGGGTGTTGGCAGTAAATCCAGGAGGGGAGAGATTGTGTGCCTGGGTGCTGCTGAGGTGTTAGTAGTAAATCCAGGGCATTGTTACAGTGTCTGGGTGCTGCTGTAGTGTTGGCAGTAATTGCAGAAGTAGAGTGTATCTGGGTGTTTCTCGGTTGTTAGCAGTGAATGGTGAGGGCGTGCGTCTGGGTTCTGCTGGGTTGTTGGTAGTGAAGGCAGTGGGGAGGCGGGGTGTCTGGGTGCTGCAAAGATGTTAGCAGTGAATGCAGGAGGATGAGAGAGTATGTCTGGGTACTGCTGTAGTATTGACAGTGAATGCAGGATGGAGATTGACTGGGTGTCTCTAGGTTGTTAATAGTGAATGCAGGGGAGGTGAGGATGTGTGTCTGGGTGTGTTAGTATTGAATGTAGGGGGAGGTTAGGGTACGTGTCTGGGTGCTGCTGGGGTGTAGGTAGTTGATGCAGGGGAGGAGAGTGTGTGTCTGGGTGTTGCTGGGGTGTTGAAAGTGAATGTGGAGGGTGCAGAAGCACAAAAGGGAGGGAGGTGGCGTGGGTACTACTTACCCTTGTTTGGGCCAGCTGGAGGGGCCTGGGTCAGTAGCACATCGGACAGGGAGAGAAAAGAGACTGCTGCTCAGTGGCAGCTATCTCTCTTCCCAGCCCAGCATACTTTGCTGTGTGTGGGGATGCTGAGAGTCCAAAGAGACTGAGCAGCAGCAGTTTCCTCTCTGTCCCTCCAAGTGTTATGTGGGGTAGGCAATCGACCTTACTGCACCGCCCCCCTCTGCCTGAGCTGAATGTTTTTATTTCAGATGCAGGCACCATTACAGAACATTGGAGTAAGTATGGGGGTCTGGGGAAGCAGTAGAAGAACCTAGTACTGCCCTGGACATATATGTACATATTGGTCTCCTTATGCACTGGATAGTGTATTATTATACAGTATTAATAATTAAACCTATTGATAGTCTATAGCAGTATACTTCTAACAATGCATGTTTTCCAGATGTCCTAGTTGGTACACAGGTGTAGTTACTACTGGCTGACACATGTTAAAAGGTCCACAGATGGAGCTAATTATTTTGTGGGCTGAGGAGGGGGGGTTCCAGGCAACTGGAGACCCCCCATGCGTTTGCCTATGCCTGGTCCGTACACCATAGTTATCTGCTGCAAACAGGATGACACATCTCTAGTTTGCTCAGGAACACAAGAATTGCATAGTACTTGATTAGAAACTGGTCATGTGGAATGACTATCATATTTTCAGTTACGCCATGCCGAAGGTAGCGTGAGGATATGTAGATAACAGCATGAAACCATGGATCCTTCCTGTATCGTCATGACTCTTCAGGCTGGCGGAGGCAACATTTTGATGATGCAGTTCATCACAGTTGGGCTAATATTCCCCACAAAACATACCGATAGTTAGTAGAATCCATGCCTAGAAGAATTCAAGCAAAAGTTAAGCTCAACTACAGTCGATTATCAGGTTTAAGCTTTAGCATGGTTATATGTATGCACCATGACAGAGATCTGGCTCTCCCATAACATACAGAAGAAGGATCCCATCAAAGTATAGTCTCTGAAACAGGAAACATAGAACTATAAATCATTTGAGCATAATTGAATTTCAACACCAACTATAAAATTTGCAGATTTCAGTAGCAAACTGCACTTAACGTGTTATATGACTGTGGGTTTAACTGGTGAAGTAGTTCAGAAAGGTTTAATTACAACTAGAGATGTGCAGGATTAGATTAGTTCGGATTTTCCCACCAAATTCGAGTCTCAGAAAGAGGCAAAATATCATCTTTCATGGACAAGCATCATCGTTAATGGACTTTTGTCCATGAAAGATGACGTTTTGCTTCTTTCTGAGACCCGATTTTTTGCGGGATAAATCCAAATTTGGCTGAAAAAAACGAACTAATTCGAGCCTGCACATCCCAATTACAACACTGGGAAATCCAATAGAACCTCTGTTGCTTCAGTTGCATACCAAATACAAGATCTTCAGAATTGCTTTTAATACTCTTAATAGTCATATGGAATCCACTGTAATAGCCTGACTGAGAAATCCTGCTGTATATCTCTAATAGAATTTACTGACTGAACATATTTATAATATTATGGACTTTATGTAATAGCCTGTGAGATGTGGGTGCAAGCATGATTCCGGCGAGTCTGTCCGTATTTTTAAAGTGGCTATAATTAAAATGGCAATACCAGGTTTGTTTTGCCTTTTAAATTGGTGAAGCTTTAAAAATACAGACAGACTCGCTGAATCGCAGAGCACTGGGTATGGGGATTATAGCGCTCCAACGGTCCCAGTTCTCCTGTGAAATACACCAAAATCCTGCACGCTTTCCTTAGGGAAGCTATCACCATAGAGGGTGCTCTCAGTAGAGCTCTGCAGTGTCAGTCTGCGGCCCCGTATACTCTGTGCATATGTGGGGAAAGCACACGCAACACCGAGCACACAATACAGCCAGAGCAGCATCCTCCCAGGGACAGCAGAATACACAGTACAGGACTCTTTAAATGGTTACCCCATTTCCCATCCTTAAAGGTACCTGATATTGTCAAAGCATATAAAGTATGTTGCAATGCTTTGAAAGCTAACTCCTACGCAGAATTATTCACAATACACACAAGCAGTGGCATAAGAAGGGTCTTTGGAGCCCAGGGCAAGATGAAAAACGGGGCCCCACCCTAAAAAAGTGGGCATGGGCACATGCCGCAAGGGGCATGGCCACTGTAAAATGGGGTTGTGTCGTCACTCTGGCAACATTCCTTTCTATTCCATACGGACCTTAATGCCCCCAGTAGTTGTGCCCCTTATGCAATTCCCCCTTTTGCAATGCCCCCTGCAGCAGTGTCCCCAGTAGTAGTGCACCTTATGCAGTGCCTCCAGTAGTGCCCCTTATGCAGTACCCCCAGTAGTGCCCCTTGTACAATGCCCCCAGTAGTGCCCCTTATACAGTGCCTCAGTAGTGCCCCTTATGCAGTGCCCCCAGTAGTGCCCCTTATACAGTGCCCACAATAGTGCCCTTTGTGCAGTGCCCCCAGTAGTGCCCTCTGTGCAGTGCCCCAGTAGTGCCTTTTGTGCAGTGCCCCCAGTAGTGCCCCTTATACAGTGCCCCCAGTAGTGCCCTTTATGCAGTGCCCCCAGTCGTGCCCCTTATGCGGTTGCACACAAGGCAAACTTGTTACAGTGTCAAACACACTGAGACCAATGCTGTCATAATACATGTTGACAGATAAACAGTGCAATGGCTATTTGCAGCATACACTAATTTAACACTTACAAATTGGAAAACTCATGCAGGAACTGGCCTTGGTCTTTGCCAGTCTACAGAGGAGTAGCGTGAAGCCAGGGTGCCCGAAGCACGAGGGTGCTATGGCGCTCCCCCCCAGTGTTCCAGGGAGGAGGCGGATCCATAGGTTAAAGTAATGAGAAAGAAAGATAAAGATATGGGGCAGCCCCCTGTAATGGTGCTCATATGCAGTGCCCCCTCTAGTGGTGCCCATATGTAGTGCCCCCTGTAGTGGTGCCCATATGCAGTGCCCCCTGTAGTTGAGCCCATATGCAGTGCCCCCTGTAGTGGTTCCCATATGCAGTGCCTCCTGTATAGGTGCCTGTATGCAGTGCCCCCTGTATAGGTGCCCGTATGCAGTGCCCTCTCTATAGGTGCCCATATGCAGTGCCACCTGTATAGGTGCCCATATGCAGTGCCCCCAGTAGTTGTGCCCCTGTAGTTGTGCCCCCCCATGCTGTGCCGCCTGTGGTAGTGCCCATATGCAATTCCCCCTGTTGTGGTGCCCATATGCAGTGTCCTCTATATGCAGTGCCCCCTGTATAGGTTCCCATATGGTGTGCCCCCAGTAGTTCACCCCCCTGTGGTTCTGCCCCTTAAAGTACTACCCAGTACCATATGGTGTGCCCCCAGTATCCCCCCTGTAGTTCTGCCCCCCCCCAGTACTTGCCTGATCCACTGCTGCCGTCGTCCAGGATGTCGTCGCCGCTGCCGCCCTGACTGGATCTAATTAGATCCAGCAGGCGCGGCTGCGCAATTCAACGCTGGTACCCGGCAGGCTATCAGCTTAGACAGCTGCCGGGTACACAGTGCGCAGTGCCTCCGGTAACTTTTGGCACCTGGAGTTTGCGCTGGAACTGCCCTCCCTACGCCCCTGACAGTCTATTTGTAATCTAGAACCGTACATGTTCTTGGTATACTCAGAATATTTTGTTATTCACTTTGTAGTATACCTATAAAAAAGACTACAAGCTATGCTCCTGAGTTCTCTGACTCCAACACATGTATATATTGTAGTCAGGGTTGCTTTTCGTCTGAAGAACTTAGGGGTAGATTTACTCAGGGCCGTAGCTAGGGTAGTGCGGCCGGTCCATCGCACAGGGCACCACAGGTCAGGGGGCGCTGTTTGGGCCTGTCAAATTTCTGTTTATTATAATTTTTGCTTGTAGCTTCCTCTTATTTCATCCCCAGCATCTCCTGGCCTCTCCTATCTCTTCCCTGGCCCTTCCCCATGAAGCCATGGCCCTTTTTTGGGTGCATTATGTCCCTTTGAAAAATGAGGGGGGCGCCAAAAAGTCTAGTTACGGCTCTGGTTTACTAACCCACAGTTTGTGAAAGCCGCCCAATGTTGGTGGCTTTCACCAATAATTTTAAAATGGCAACTGGAATCAGTGCTAAACCAGACTTGTTTAGCATCGAATCATGTTGCCGTTTTAAAGCTATTGTCAAGAAGTCACCGACTATTGGTTAGTACAGTGGTTCCCAAACTTTTTCGAATCACGGCACCCTAGAGTGTCAGCATTATTGCACCCCTGGGCCAAAAGTTTCTTATTGAGAAATTCAGCAAAAATGAACAGTAAATTGTGCTTATATGTCACCCGTAGGGTCAGTTATGTGGTGGCTGACAGGGCAGCGCTTCTTTTTGTCAACATATTTGTTGATTGGCAGCCATTAGCACTGCTTTTGCCAATCTGATTGACTAAAAATATTTTTTTTTGGTACTGTACCATCAACCCAAGGCACCCCTGCAATTGCCCTGAGGCACCCCTGGGTGCCACAGCACACAGTTTGGGAACCACTGGGTTAGTAAATCTGTGTCCTAGAGTGCGACAAACAATCAACGGCTTCCTTTCACAAACAGCATTATACTAAACAATTACAACTTTTCACATTTATGGGCTAAATGTATCAAGCCTTGGAGAGAGATAAAGTGTAGAGAGATAAAGTACCAACCTATCAGCTCCTAACTGTAATTTTTCAAACACAGCCTATAAAATAATAGTTATGAGCTGATCAGTTGATACTTTATCTCTCTCCATTTTATCGCATCTCCCCCATACATTCAGAATGTTAAACATCAATCATTTCAGCCGTTCACAATGGTCTGACGTTTCAGAGCTGGATAAAACAAGTGTCTAATAAATAGATAAGTCACCACCAGGAGGATGGTCCTGCAATTGCCACATTACTACTGTAGGTAGCATGTAAAAAAATAGGATTGTTAGGTTTAATGTTTTCACACAGTACATACTTGGGAACTTAGGCCCTGATTCAGAGCCGGACGCTCTGACAGAGCGCTCGCTCTCAATCAGGGCCGTCCTTCTTGATTTTTCGAGCGGCCTCCTGGCTGCTCGTATAGCTGTGGGTGGCCACCCACAGCTATAGCGAGCGGCCAGGAAGATGGTCAAGACCATCGCGACCATCGGGCTTGCGACGAGACCCTTGTGGTAGGGTCTCATTGCCGCAAGCCCTGGAGTGCTTTCGGCTCAAACAGAGCCGAAAGCACTCCCACTGACATCACTTGCGATGTCAGTGGGGCCGGCCCCAGACGGTAGAGGAACACCTCCGTCTGGGCAGCCACGCCCCCGGCACGCCCACCAAAGGGGGCGTGCTGTCACTCAACATCGACAGCACGCCCCCTTTGGTACGAGACCCGGAGTGAAGGTTTGCCCGTCGCTATCCGGGTCTCGCGCATGCGCACTGGGCCACCATCAACTTGCTTGCGACCGCTCAGCGCTCGCGAGCGGGTCTGAATCAGGCCCTTAGTGCAGGAAAGTATGAACAAGGCATAGTTCAGTGGTTCCCAAACTGTGCGTCGTGGCACCCTGGGGTGCCTCGGGATACTTGCAGAGGTGCCTCAGGTTGGTGGTCCAGCACCAAATCAAATTCTTTATGGTCAATGTAATGTAAATATGTGGACAAACAGAAGCGCAAACCTGTCCACCACCACATAACTGAGCAAAAGGATGACAGGTAAACACAATTTACTTCACTTTACTACTTCACTATATTTTTTTTCTGAATTTCTCAATAACAAACGTTTGGTTTAGGGGTGCCGTGAAAACAATGCTGATACACTAGGGCGCCGTGATACAAAAAAGTTTGGGAACCACATGTATAGTTATATGCATTAATGCATTTCCATCGCATTTACTAGAGCACTAATATGGGGCATAAAATTAACAAGTTCATTACTATTGGCATAAAGTTAACAACCACTGTGGTTTGTCGCTATAGGGCCTATAAAGTTCTAGTTACTCCCCTGGTACTTGGATAGTTTGATGGTTATTCATTCAGAAACACCTGTTTTCCTTTGAAGGATCCCTACATCCTTATTATGTTTATTGCTGGTTCTCATGAAGATTCATTTCTTGCCAAGTTATGTAACTCTATTTTTTTTCTACCATGCTGTGATACATATGCTGCTTATTGCTTCAATGAAAATGTTCTTTAAAAAAAGCAGAACCACAGCAGGGAAACCCTGATTGTTTTGGGTGCCTGTAAGCAAAAGTCGCATTGTTTTTAGTGGACTCTGGAAGTAAACACACCAGAATCAGTATGATTTCGGGTTAGGGTTAGAGTTCTAATCCTGACAGCGGCAGCCCGGCAGAGGTTAAAATCCTGATTGTTGTTTTTGATAAGTATCGCTAACCTAATTCCCCCCCCCCCTAACCCTCCTTTAGGGGTGCCTAACCCTAACCCTCCCTAAGGGCCTAAGCCCCCCCTTCCCCGCAGTCTAACCCTAAGTCTCCCAGGGGGGTGCCTAACCCTAACTTCCCCCCGCGGCTGTTCACGCCCGGCACCCGGCTTACCTTCATTCGGTATGCCGGGTGTCGGGCTCCCGGTGTAAGTCTAATAACAGGCGTCGGGATTTCGACGCCTGTCATTAGTACCTTGCTGGGATTAGACAGTTGGGAAGCCAGCGGTTGGGATTTCGTATGAATTTCCAAATGCAAATGTCACACCTAGAATCAACTCCAGACCTTTTACCTGCTTAACTGATAATGAAATAACGAGGGAATAGCCCACACCTGTCCATGAAATAGCTTTTGAGTTGATAGTCCCATTACTTTTGGCCCCTTAAAACGTGGGAGGCACATATAGAAACCGTTGTAATTCCTACACAGTTCACCTGATTTGGATGTAATTCCCCTCAAATTAAAACTGAAAGTCTGCAGCTAGAGCGCATCTTGTTTGTTTCATTTCAAAGCCATTGTGGTGGTGAATAGAGGCCAAAATATGAAAATTCTGTCAATGTCCCAATATTTATGCACCTGACTGTATATATACATACAGGATATGCCGTATATACTCGAGTATAAGCCAAATATTTCAGCACATTTTTCGTGCTGAAAAAGTACCCCCTCGGCTTATACTCGAGTGAAGTGAAGCGCTGACCGGACTGAGTTCGGCCAGCGCTACACAGCACAAACACACAGCTGCCAGAGCCGGCAGCTGTGTGTTTGTTGTAATCAGCAGCCGCTGAGAGTCTATCAGACTCTCATCGGCTGCTGCTGCTTCCACTGCGGGAGCCATCTTCCGGCACCCGCAGTGGGTAATGGGAGAGACGTCACGAATAATGATGTTTCTCCCATGCACAGCGGCCGGAGGAGCTGTTAGCAGCGGGACCAGGAGCGGGGGTTTCAGGTAAGTGATTTTTTTAAAATTCTTATTACATCTCTCTCTACTGGGGGGGGGGGAACTACTGGGGGCACTACCAGGGGGCGATTACTACAGGGGTCACTACCAGGGGGCGATTACTACAGGGGGCACTACCAGGGGGGGATTACCACTGGGGGAACTACCAGGGGGGATTACTACTAGGGGCACTAAAAGGGGGGATTACCACTGGGGGCACTACCAGGGGAGGATTACTACTGGGGGCACTGAAAGGGGGGATTACCACTGGGGGCACTACCAGGGGGGATTACTACTGGGGGCACTGAAAGGGGGGATTACCACTGGGGGCACTACCAAGGGGATTACCACTGGGGGCACAACCAGGGGGAATTACTACTGGGGGCACTACCAGCTGCTGCATTTCCCACCCTAGGCTTATACTCGAGTCAATAAGTTTTCCCAGTTTTTTGTGGTAAAAGTAGGTACCTCGGTTTATATTCGGGTCGATTTATACTCGAGTATATACGGTATATATATATATGATATACATAATAAATATATATATATATATACATAGTTCATGCATTAATGGAGATGGATGCATTTATTAATTATATACAATTTATAAATTTAAGGCTTTCAGCGGCTGCAGGCTGCAGCACAATAGAAGTCACTCACAGTTTTATAGCAGTCAGTGGCGCGCACTTTTCCTCAGGCAGACACACCACGATCTCCCACCCTGCCTTTCAGTTTTCTTGTTCCTTCTAGTCTGGAGCCCAGTCCCTTCTATTCTGGAGCCCAGAGGGGAGAGCACCTCGCGAGATGATAATGATGATGTCATCATCATCATCTTGTGAGACCACTAGCTCCGCAGCAGCATGGCAGAGGATGTGAGTGAGACACAGGCAGACGGACGGTGCGGGTGTGGTGACAGAGACTAACCCCAGACCCCCTCCCCCCCCCTGACTGCCGCCCAACGCCGCAGAGGTTTTAATAAAAGTGAATTTAAACAATGACAAGGTTGAAAAAAAAAAGAGCTACTGCTGTGCTGCAGGCGGCCCGCGCCCCCAGGCATGGCAGGGCCCCGGTAATCAGTACCCGCTCCCCCCCCCTCTCGGCGCCCCTGGGTCCTCCTACCTTACTGCTCCATCACCTCCTCCCTGCACCGATTGGATCTTCTTCCTTTTATACCCCCGTTGGTTCTCTGCTCTGATGCCGGCTATAGCGTTCTTTACATAGCTTCTTATTCCTGTGAGTGAGTTTACATTCCTGTATGTTCCAGCTCCTCGTGTCCAGCATGTATCTCAACTGTCTCTGCTGCACTTCATCGTCTGTGTTGACTATCTGCTAGTAACACCACAGCAGTCTCTGCCGCACTTCAGCATCTGTGTGGACTATCCGCTAGTTACATCACAGCAGTCACTACAGGACTTCAGCATCTATATGGACTTTCTGCTAGTAGACCACAGCAGTCTCTGCCGCACTTCAGTGTCTGTGTATACTTCCTATTATTAACATCACAGTAGTCTCTGCCTCACTCCAGTGTCTGTGCATACTTCCTATTATTAACATCACAGCAGTCTCTGCCTCACTCCAGTGTCTGCATGGACTCCCTGCTACACATCAGCCCTCAAGGCTGCTACCAGCCAAGTATATCTCAGCCCTCAAGGCTGCAGCCAGCCAAGTATACCTCAGCCCTCAAGGCTGCAACCAGCCAAGTATACCTCAGCCCTCAAGGCTGCAACCAGCCAAGTACACATCAGCCAACAAGGCTGCAACCAGCCAAGTACACATCAGCCCACAAGGCTGCCACCAGCCAAGTTCATATCATGCCTCAGCTACAACTTGGTCTCTAGGCCAAATCCCAGTCAAATACACATCAGCCCCCAAGGCTGCTACCAGCCAAGTATATATCAGCCCTCAATGCTGCTACCAGCCAAGTATACCTCAACCCTCAAGGCTGCTACCAGCCAAGTACACCTCAGCCCTCTAGGCTGCAACTAGCAAAGTACACATCAGCCCTCAAGGCTGCAACTAGCCAAGTACACCTCAGCCCTCAAGGCTGCAACCCGCCAAGTTCACATCATCCCTCAAGGCTGCAACCAACCAAGTACAGATCAGCCCTCAAGGCTGCAACTTGGTCACTATGCCAAATCCCAGTCAAATACACATCAGCCCTCAGGGCTGCAACTTGGCCATCAGGCCACAGTCCAGTCAAGTACACTCCAGACCTGAAAGCTTATTTTCCAATTGACTCCACAAAGCTTCTTTATCAATAGACCCCTCAAAGCTTTTTTATCAATCAATTCACACCTCTAATGATGAACTTTTAATTCCTGATATATCATTCTTCCAGTGAATCTTCCCAGTGATTCATAACACTTTCTCACCATATGTCAGCAGGATAGAAACCTCAAATCTTCTGCCAAAAAATTCTGGGGGTTTTACTCCACTTCCACCAATCCTCCATTTTGTAAAAGTAGATTGCTTTGTATTGAACTCAGCTTTTGCTAGTTTCTGCAGTTTTATAGATATTATCCATATATTCTTGGAGGAAATGTCCAGATGGTAGGTACAGGGAACATAATTTGTGTCATTGCGCTCTCGCTTTACAGTGCTACAATTCATGGCAACGTGCAGCAGGGTCTAGTGCCATGATGATGCTATTCACACCATATCACACCCAGCGCCGGAAAGCTTGTCTACTCTACTGGGAGTCTGTGAAAGCTCTGAAAAATTCAAGAGTCTCCTGGACATTCTAAAAGAGGAGGCAAGTATGGCCTGGTAACACATGGATCTTACTCCAGAATGTGTTGCCAGGCCATACATTTTGGATGTCTATGCACATGTTTCCGATGCTCTCCGCACTGTGTCCTGTCCTTGCTGAAATCTATTTCCTCAGGTCCATCTATAGTTCATATAGCCTGCAGTCAAGTTAGTAGACTAATGTGGCTGTGGTAGTGCAGGAAAGTTTACAGCGCAGAAGGCTGCCTCTCCTTGGCTCCTTACATTGGGCGGCAGAACTAGTGACCACTGTCACTAACAATCAACAACAATTAACTTTTTGCTGGTGCTCTCAGGGAAATTCCACATGAAGAGGAGCCCAGTTGGGTGTGATACAGAGAATTGCACCATTGCGACCCTGTCCAGAGGTGGGCGACAGTGGCACAATTCCTCACAAATCCTCATCATCAAGATCTTGGAGTGTCCACTTCACTGGGAAACTGTCTGATCTTGGAGGCTGGTCTACTATCATGGAGTGCTCTATAAAATTTGTGAGTCCCTGGACAGTCAGTGAGAGTGGACGAGTATGCTAACATTTCCCACGTGATCACTACATTAGGAATGGAATTTGGTCCCTTTGCAGGGCAGGGTTGTTTTGTGGTTAGCATTAATCACGATTCACAAGTAATCAAATTAGTAGAGCAAGCTATTGCTGTTGTATATTAATAAGTGTATTTGGTCATTTCAGATCATTTCTCTTGAGAATATTAATTTGTCTGTAATTGCTCAGGAAGATGAGTAGGACTTTTAAAAAAAAAAAAATAAATAAATAACTACCTAGTGTTAGCACTGCACCTTCATTTCTCAGATAAATTGGTGAGGATGCTTACTGTACTTAATAAATTACTATTTTTAAAAATAAATAAATGCAAATCACAGAAAAATACATCAATCACTAGTTATTAAAAATTTGTGGAAGTGAATAAATCCCTACCCATGGAAATAAAACATCTTAAATTATCTAGTAAAAAGTGATGCCTGTAATATAGATCATCTGAAAAATTAAACTAGTCTATATATCTGAATCAGAAAATACATCTGTCTCTTGTCCATGTAGAGGGAAATGTTTTATTGTAGAAATTGAAAATAGAAGAAAATAGGTTGTTACATAGCATTTTAGCATTGGATTTGTTTGTGCCAGGAAGAATATGGCAAATATAACAGATGGCTTACTTAGATCACATATCTGCTTACAGGGGAAATGTGAGAAATAAATGGCAGTTGCATAAAAAAGAATTAAACAGAGAATCTGTGTGTAGTCTTGTTCTGAATTAAACATATATATTATGATCTCTGCACCAAGGCAGCTGCCAAAGGTAATTCTGTGCTACAAACTTGAGAAAAATCAGAAGTCCAGCAGCGGTAGGAAACTAACATTATCCAGTGCTCAGATTAGACTGGGATTTGAATTCTGTTTTCATCTCTTTCCTTTAAAATAAATCCTTTAACCACATCACTTCTACATAGAGCTTCAGTTCTCTTCCGTTTTAAATGTGTGTTGAATATACTTATATAGTTTTGCCACACACAGCATAAATGAAGCCAAACATATTGATGTACTTCATTTTGTAAATTTTAGCCCTCTGGAATTGGAAACATTTCCCAACATTGATAAGCTGGGTACACATAGGCCCTGATTCAGACCCGCTCGCTGGTCTGATGGGCTTTTTTTTGGGGGGGGGTCCGGCATCCTGGCCACTCGCTAAGCTGTGGGTGACCACCCACAGCTTTCGGGAGCGAACAGGTGATGGTCGCGATTATCGCGACCACCGGGATTGCGACAAGACTCTTGTGGTAGGGTTTCATCTGCCGCAAGCCCCAGTGAGCTTCCTGCTCAAATAGAGCAGGAAGCTCACTACTGACATCACGAGTGGTGTCAGTTGGGCCTCCCACAAACGGCAGGCGTTCCTTCAGGAACACCTCCGTTTGTCCAGCCACCCCCCCCTGGGAGGTAGCTGTAAAATATTTGATGTGTGAGATGAGTTTATTCATGATTCGAGTTTGATTATTTTGACACACAATTATTTTATTTTTTATTCTCAATTTTTCACACAGATACATGGGACTGCCATGGGAACTAGGTTTGCCATGAGTTTTGGCAATTTCTATATGGGGCTATTTGAGCAGCAATATATTTGAAGCGGCCCCAGTGGGACAAACTTAGTTCTCAATGTCGCATATATAGATGATCATCATCGGATGCTTTGGATCAGCCAGTGGAGCTTTCATTGAGTTGACCACATAGTAACCCAAATCTAATGTTCTAATCATTACTGTTGTGAGTGAGACAGATATATTATTTGAGTAAGTATAAAAGCTATCTCTGTTACTAAGTACAGGATTGGTGTCTACTTTTTTATATCTGGGAAGTTCTGTTCTGTGATCATTACAACTTAATATTCACTGTCCATAGGGAGGTGGCAAAATGAACACTATACAGGTTGAGTCTCCCATATCCAAATATTCCACAAATACAGAATATTATGAAATACAGAATTTTTTTAGCATGACTGAGATAGTGAAACCTTTGCTTTTTTATGGTTCAATGTACACAAACTTTGTTTAAGGAGCAAAATTATTAAGAATACTGTATAAAATGACCTGAAGGTTGTGTGTATAAGGTGTATAGACGGTGTAATGGTTAGCATTACTGCCTCACAGCACTGAGGTCATGGGTTCGATACCCACTATGGCCCTAACTGTGTGGAGTTTGTATATTCTCCCTGTGCTTGCGTGGGTTTCCTCCGGGTGCTCCGGTTTCCTCCCACACTCCAAAAATATACTGGTAGGTTAATTGACTCCTAACAAAATTACCCCTAGTGTGTATGTGTGTGAGCATGTGGTAGGGAATATAGATTGTAAGCTCCATTGGGGCAGGGATGGATGTGAATGGTAAGATATTCTCTGTAAAGCACTGTGGAATATGTGTGCGCTATATAAATAACTGATAATAATAATAATAAATGCATTCTGTGTTTAGCTTTGGGTCCTAATCCCAAAACATTTAATTATGGTATGCAAATATTCCAAAATACATAATATTCCGATATCCAAAATACCCCTGGTCCCAAGCATTATGGATATGGGAGACTCAACCTGTATTAACTTTATCCTGCCACTGATAATGTCCCAAATGAAGAAGAGTGAAATCTTAAGCTGGGTACACATTTAACGATGTGCACCAAGCCAACCTGTCATGCGACCTGTCTGACTATATCGCCAGTTGGACCTGCATGTTGCAGACGATCCATGGGAGCGCACATCGTCAGTGACATCGAGTGCACACCCTAGACGATGTTGCTGACATGTTGTCCTATCCGGTTAGATCAAACGACATATCGTCTAGTGTGTACCGGCCATACCTATTAAGTCATGTTGGGATCCTAGAGGGACCATTGTGGCTCTGGATTCCAACTGTAAAGATGAGTTGATAATAAGAACAAAACATAATATGGCTGATGCAGAATTAAATGTTCATCTGTTTGCAGTGTATTTTGCATGTTTGCACACTGCATGTGCTCTGAAACAATATGCACGCAAATATGGACAATGCATAGTCAAAGATCTCCATTAAGGACTGAAGGGGTGTTGCTAGGTTGTAACAGGGAACTCTCATATAGGCAATGTGCAGCATTAGCCAGATACATACATATGAGTCTCTTTAGATTCATCTTTTGCACCATGAATTGAGCTGGCATAAGTGATCCCTGATGAGGAGGACAGATATCTTAAACAACTGATGCCCTGTTTATGTGTCCAGGTCAGTTGCAATTATGTGAGCTCACCCATGCAGTACTTGGCATAGGGAGTCATAAGTATAGGACGAAACTAAATCTGCATACAGATGTAAATGTGCACATTTTTGGCATGATTTGTATTTTATGTAACAACAGATGTACAGCCAGTGGCTGATTTTACCTAGGGGGCAGTACATAATACAGATCAAGCAGGTGAGGGGGAGCACAGTACAGGATATACAGACAAGGGGAGCGCAATAGTGGATATACAGATCAGGGAGTACAAAACAGGCCATACTGTATATATGGGGGTAGCAAGTGGGGGTCTGGTGGGTCTAAGGTGCATATTTTTTTCCATTTTCACTCCCCGTATGTTAAAAGCTGGCAACACCACTGGATTGACGCTAATTGTCACTTACACAAAACCATAGATGGGTGGTTTTGGACAAAGCTCATGCACATTTTTCGGAGGGCATCTTGGAGTACATAAAATATTATAGATCTGCAGAGATTCTTCTAGCAGGTGTATATAGAATGTTATATTGTCCCTACTGCAAAGCTTGTTTGATATTACGCCCCATAATTGATTAGCCATTTAAGTATATTTGTAAGGGAAAGGGACCTTTAGAGATGTCTGAGAATACCAAAAAGTACTTATAAGAACTGGCAGTGCTATTAGGTACAAAGGGGCCTGTCATTTGCAAACATTCCAGCAAAGCTATCTCATATATAAAATTCATTGGTCTGTTTGTTTGTTTGCTTGTTTGTTTGTTTGTTTGTCTGTCTGGTTATGCTTTCAGACACCCCTGCACAGATTGGGATGAAACCAACGTGAAGCTCCGTTGGATCCAGGCCGGGGTTTAGGGTCCCGGTTGGTGTACGCCGGGCAGAACTTTGAGCCGGCAGCCAGTTCTGAGCCTTCCACTGGATGGATTTGGACGAAAGCTTCACAGAGTGTTGACATTGGATCCCAAAAATAGGGAGAAGAGAAAGATTTGTAAGCTGTGGTGCATAAAATATGAGGTGTAATAAAATATAACTTTTAATGTTTCCTTTACTAAAATTGAGAATCAGATATTAAAACTAGCAATATTAGTAAAGAAAACATTAAAAGTTATATTTTATTACACCTCATATTTGTGCACCACAGCTTACAAATCTTTTTCTTCTCCCTATTTTTTTTTATTACATTATCTGTACGAACGGTTATTTTGGGGGCCTGATATCTTTGAGATACTGAAAACAATATCCTGTGTGACTGATTAACTTATACTTGTGAATCTAACATTGGAACCCAGAAGACATACTAGGGGGGTTGATGTCCCGGTTGGATCTCCCGTTGGTGTACTCTGGGCAATCTCTCCCATAGGAAACAGGCGGCACTCCATCTGTCTTATTCAAGTCAAAGGTGCGTTTATTCAGCCGACGTTTCAAAGCCCAAACGGCCTTGTCATCAGGGTGTGAAAAGAAATAAAAGTGCAAGTCCTTACCTTATATACAATATCGATCGTGGTGCAATTCAGCGTCCATTCTTTCTCCTCCAGGCGCCGGGTGTCGCAGATACGTGACGTCACTTGGAAGCGCAATGCTAACTGAGGCATTTTAGGACGGTAACTAGGGACGCCGTCGGGTCCCGACTACAAGACGGAAATCTGCAACAGAGCCCGGCGCCGACTAGGAGGAGGAGAAGTGACGATTATATATTAAAAACTCAGTGCAACAGTTTTATAAAATACCAAGTGAGGTCATATACTAAAAAGTTTTCATCTATATATCTCAGTGCAAATATATAATAAAAATATATGAAAGTATCCAGTACAATCCATATTATAATGCTTAAAAGACACAGAAATTATTAGGTAAAAAGTAAAGCAGTGAAAAAGCAGATATATACATACACAACTGAATAGAAGAATAACATGGCAGAATCTCTGGTAGAAAAAATATCTCTATGTAAGGTAGGTCACAAAGGGGCACCAATAGGAGCAATACTGATAACCGTTATATACATCTCTCTACTCAGACATACACAATACTGGGGCAAAAAAAGTCAGAGCAATAGCCGTAATATTTCTAGAAGGTATCTATATCCTAAGTACACATTACAAAATTGCTGACCATATTATTTTTCATTTAAGCCCTTAGGCTGTATGGTGTCTAGGTTAGAGATCCATTTAGACTCCAAACGTAATAGTATGTTAGGTCTATCTCCCCCTAATGTCGATGGGGGTACGTGGTCTATGATTTTGTAACGGAGACTAGGCAATTGGTGATTAACTGATTTAGATATATATATATATATATATCCAATCCTGTGCTTCGGCACTCTTATTGTCAAATAGCAATGAGCATTGGTAACTAGCTCAAAAGCTATTTCATGGACAGGTGTGGGCTATTCCCTCGTTATTTCATTATCAATTAAGCAGGTAAAAGGTCTGGAGTTGATTCTAGGTGTGACATTTGCATTTGGAATCAGTTGCTGTCGACTCTCAATATGAGATCCAAAGAGCTGTCACTATCAGTGAAGCAAGCCATCATTAAGCTGAAAAATCAAAACAAACCCATCAGAGAGATAGCAAAAACATTAGGTGTGGCCAAATCAACTGTTTGGAACATTCTTTAAAAGAAAGAATGCACCAGAGAGCTCAGCAACACCAAAAGACCCGGAAGACCACAGAAAACAACTGTGGTGGATGACAGAAGAATAATTTCCCTGGTGAAGAAAAACCCCTTCACAACAGTTGACCAAATCAAGAACACTCTCCAGGAGGTAGGTGTATATGTGTCAAAGTCAACAATCAAGAGAAGACTATACAAGAGTGAATATAGAGGGTTCACCACAAGATGTAAACCATTGGTGAGCCTCAAAAACAGGAAGACCAGATTAGAGTTTGCCAAACAACATCTAAAAAAGCCATTACAGTTCTGGAACAACATCCTATTGACAGATGAGACAAAGATCAACTTGTACCAGAGTGATGGGAAGAGAAGAGAAGGAAAGGAACTGCTCATGATCCAAAACATACCACCTCATCAGTGAAGCAAGGTGGTGGTAGTGTCATGGCGTGGGCATGTATGGCTGCCAATGGAACTGGTTCCCTTGTATTTATTGATGATGTGACTGCTGACAAAAGCAGAATGAATTCTGAAGTGTTTCGGGCAATATTATATGCTCATATTCAGTCAAATGCTTCAGAACTCATTAGACAGCGCTTCACAGTGCAGATGGACAATGACCCGAAGCATACTGCAAAAGCAACCAAAGGGTTTTTTAAGGCTAAAAAGTGGAATGTTATGCAATGGCCAAGTCAATCCCCTGACCTGAATCCGATTGAGCATGCATTTCACTTAATGAAGACAAAACTGAAGAGAAAATGCCCCAAGAACAAGCAGGAACTGAAGACATTTGCAGTAGAGGCCTGGCAGAGCATCACCAGGGATAAAACCCAGCGTCTGGTGATGTCTATGCGTTCCAGACTTCAGGCTGTAATTGCCTGCAAAGGATTTGCAACAAAGTATTAAAAGGTGAAAGTTAGAATTAGGATTGTTTAGTTTGTCCCATTACTTTTGACCCCTTAAAAAGTGGGAGGCACATATAGAAACTGTTGTAATTCCTACACCGTTCACCTGATTTGGATGTAATTACCCTCAAATTAAATCTGAAAGTCTGCAGTTAAAGCACATCTTGTTTGTTTCATTTCAAAGCCATTGTGGTGGTGAATAGAGGCCAAAATATGAAAATTCTGTCAATGTCCCAATATTTATGCACCTGACTGTATATATATATATATATATATATATATACTATATACACTATATATATATATATATATATATTTATTTTTTTATGCAGAGTGGTACAGAACATACCCCATTGGGATTTTCAGTCTATATTCCCTACCAGTACGTTTTTGGTGTATGCGACTAAACCGGAGCACCTGTAGGCATTATTTTCTTAATATAGCTGTAGGAATAACTGTAGAACAAATTTTGATGTTTTAAGAACAATTGTTTATGTTATTGTTTATCAATTACTTTGGTTTCGATTTTAGTTGGGGTCTTTCTGATGAGTTTTGCCATCTAGATTATCCATAATACATGACGTCTTCTTTTTCTATGAATGAAACAGTGTTGTCCATTTTTATATGTTTTATTATCACACAGAATATTTTTGATTTTACATAGATACCCAGTCTATCTGTAATCTGATCAGTATATAAAACAACTAATGCGTGTAATTTCCAGCCCATGTGGAGTTATATCTCAATATGTTGTGTATTTTTTTCTTCTACATTTACATACTTCATTGAATTTGTGCCTGTGGCTGTGCTATGTATAATAGATCTCCTGATGTTCCCCATATTGCTCCCCTTTTGGGAAACTGATAAAATGAAAACCACTTGTTCGTATCGAAGTAGGTTAAAGTTTCTTAAGTTTTTATTCTAGAAAGAGCAGTAATTTGTTTATAAATGGAATGAGAATTATAGTCAAAATATACTTATTTATTCCTACTGTATGTCAGTGGCGAATCCAGGGGGATCCACGCCACCCTGCCACAGCAGCGGGTGTAGTGCAGCCCATGCCACGGACCCCGGAGGGCTCATCAGAAGCAAGTAATCCCGTGGCTGCTGGAGCCAGCTATATAATTAAGTATTAAGCATTATTTAAAAGGAATTAAGTATGACCATTCTAATGATAGGGATTGTAATCGTCGGAATGTATCTTGCACAAAAAATAAAAGAGTACAGAAGCAAAGAAGTTTTGCATTAAGATTAGCTGTGTCATACGGCATGGATGAGTCCACAAATGTTTTGCACAGCACTATGCAAAATACTTTACTATACGACCCAGCAGCATCAGCACACATAGCGGAGAGCTGGCAGGAACCAAGGACAAAGAAGAAAAGAGAAAAGGTATTCCAATCAGGGGCACTCATGGATTATCAATTTATGAAATTATCCCATCATGGAATTATATTGCGGTGACCCAAAAAGATGTTAAAAAACTAAATTATTAAAAACCTTTAATTAATTTCTCTTAAAAGAAACCCTAATTGTAGCGAAATATAAAGTGCAAATTGTGTTACAGTGCATTAATGTGAGACAATACTGACAATTAAAATGTTGTGTCCACTTCAATCTTGTGTTTTAATTATTATTAAATATTTAGCCTTCCAACTGAATGTTAATCATGACAGGAAATTAGCCTCCATAAAGGTATCACTTCTATTATATATTAGGGTGATACTGTTTGTATATTAAGCCAAATAAAGGTACCTTATTCCTTCTATAGTACCATAATTATACTGGTCATTAATGCTAACAATTATCTGCATTGGCCAGGGCCGGATTAAGGCTTGTGGGGGCCCCAGGGCAACTAAGTTGTGGGGGCCCCCTTTAAGCCACACAGAGCGAAGCCCAGCCTACCACCCCCCACCAAAAGCTCCACACGGAGGGCCCCCCTGGCCACATGAAGACAGGGGCTAACACTCACACATACACATAAACAGAATACCCACACTAACACATATACACATACATACACAGTATACACATATACACATTCATATCTACACAAACACAAAAGCAGTACATACATTCTTACAATTGATGCAGCAGTTTCTGCTGGTAGAGACTGCAAAAGGACCCGGACACCTCCTCCATTCATTAGGCATGACCCCCGACACACTTATTCCCCCCTTACACTGCCCGCATTGGGGCGGAGCCAATATGGGAAGCCCTGCCCCCTATTCCCACGAATCGTGGAACAGTCACGGGGGCGGGGCTTGTCATATTGGCTCCACCGCTATTGCGGGCAGTAAGGGAGGGAATGTGTCAAGCCGCTGGCCCCCTCTCCCCCTTACAAAACTGATGCAGCAGCACTGAGTGTGCTGCTGCATGCAGTAGAATAGCCGCAGCTGCAGAGCCTCCCCCTGGGAACAGGTGCTGCTGGTACCTGTTCTCGGCAGGGTCACATCGACCCTGTGTGGGGGCCCCTCTGTGTGTGGGGGCCCAGGGATGACCGCCCATGTCGTCGTCCCCCCCTTAATCCGGCCCTGGCATTGGCAATTATACAGTCCTAATCCTGCTGAACAGGACTGACAATTAGCCATCACCACGAATTCCCACTACCTGTGGCAAGTATTCTCTAATCAAGTCACTCCACACCTATGTACTGTGTGTACCCTGTTGGCTACAATTTGGATATATAGGACTGTATGTTTGTGAATCTATACTGTTACATAAGCCACTACCTTCATTATGAAATAATCTGTATAGTACACTCTGTCTGTGTTTCCTATTCTATTTCATATTCCTCCACCTTATTAATACGTATTAATTCACCATATATATGTGATTCAATGAAAACACACTGATGACAGTTCTGGGTTCTGATTATTTATACCAGCATCTGAGTCCTGCATATGATTTCCCACAGGGTTCACTGGATACACTGTAAGTGATTGTTTTACACGTGGTTAAGTAACATTGTAGCCAAAGCTTCGAGTATCAGATCTCATTCATACACATTATACTCGTTTATAGGGGCATATGTATTAAACCTTGATGTGAGATAAAATTGTGAAATATATATATCACCAACCAATCAGCTCCAAACTATCATTTCTTAAACACAGCCTGTGAAATGTGAGTTAGAAGCTGACTAGTTGGTGATATATATCTCACAATTTTATCTCACATCAAGCTTTGATACATATGCCCCATAGTGTGAGCTCCCCTATTATCGGCATAGAGAATCAGTAGTAACGATACTGCCTTTGAACCTCTATATACCCCTGCCTATACCTTCTAATATCCTGCCTATAAACCTCTAAGGATGATGCTAATTTGCGTACGCAGTCATACAGTAAATAAAGACTCCAGACCTAGAACCTGTGGTTCCAAAGCACAAAGTATTATTCAAGTAAAAGTACAGCAGTTACACGCTATGATCCTCATATAATCTTAGAGCAAAGAGATTATACAGACCCAAGTACAATTATACATACGTAGCGCTCTCTGGTCCAGATGTTAGGCATCAGCAAGAAACCCCTCGTCAATCAGCATTCAGCACGAAGCCTAGGAACCCAGGGTCAGAGCACACATATTTATACCCCCCAGGAATAAACAACACAATAAAGAAGTTTGTTGCTAATACCATTGGTCCTAAAGGAGAGGGCATATGTTACAAGGCATTTAACAGGTTGGTTCAAATAGACACAATCCAGCCTCTAACAACTGGTGGTCTCTGGTTTCCCGCCTCATGCAAATCCTATCAGTTGTTCATATAATGTACATTTTGTTGCTTGAAGTTTCTGCGGTCCATAAGTTGAGAATGCATGTTGCGATCTCTCCATCGATATTACCGGAATACTGTTGAGAGAGTACGCATCAGTACAATACCAAACATGGCTTACTTATCACGTATAAAACCTTAGTTACGAAATAACCTTTATTTCCAAGCAATGATAATAAATGTGCATACTCGAATCTTATACCATAAAGCTTATGGAACTTTGTATGTGAATATGTAATGTGTGAGTATGTGGGGTTTGATGTAAAGATGCTAGTTAACTTGGGGCAGATGCGTGTGCATGGAGCTAATATTCAGCATTTACATACAGGGTCTTATGCATTCGCTAATATGCGACTAGTTAACAGCGCAATTGTGCATATTAATGTGTGTATGAGAAATGGTGTACTTAAATCTCACTTAAACTAAGTGAACATCTAGCAGTGTGGAATGCTGAGCATTATAGTTCCATGACTTGCTCATACCCCAGCAGCCCCCACCCTTTTCAGGCTCCAAAATACTGGTCTTTGTTCTCCCAGGGCCTGTGTAGATGCAAATTAGCACAGCTACAAGACCCAAACCTCATATAACACTCTTGGCTTTGAAGGTATTTTATTGTAGGAAGCCTGCTAATGTAAGATGCTACAAACAACCCTCTTGCTGTATTCGAGCAGGGCCACCTGGAGTGAGAGCAGACGTTATGTCCATGAAGCTTGTCTTCACAGGCTAGTTGTCACGTGGCCATTTGCTCTGTTTAGCTAATGCAATCCAATTTTGACATACTGTACAGTCATTTCCGAAATATATCTTTTAGGGGAATTATAATAATATACACACTTTATCCAGAGCACCCAAACTACGTAAAGTCATGAAATGGGCTTTTGATGAATCGCCATAACTTATGGCGATGGTCACAGATGCAATCGCATGATGCTAATAGTAATATCGCCACATGTACTAAAGTGTGAGTTTATCTAAAATGGCTCTTAGGCGGCCATTCGCAAAATGGCGTCTTGCGATCTCATTTCCAAGATGGCGTCTTGCGGCCAGTCGCAAGATGGCGTCACTGCGATCCAATTTTAAACTGATCTTGTCTCAGCCAATTATCCAGCTTTAACAGTAGCTTCAATATTCCTGTCACAACATTAATAACATAATACAGAGGCTATAGAGTAGATCGCAACAATAAAATCACCGGACACGCTGGCCTGCGTGTGCAGTGTCCCCAACGTATGTTTCGCTATCACTCTTATTGCACTGTAACACAATTTGCACTTTACATTTCACTACAATTAGGGTTTCTTTTAAGATAAATGAATTAAAGATACATTTTTTAATACCGTATATACTCGAGTATAAGTCGACCCGAATATAAGCCGAGGTACCTACTTTTACCACAAAAAACTGGGAAAACTTATTGACTCGAGTATAAGCCTAGGGTGGGAAATGCAGCAGCTGGTACTGCCACCAGTAGTAATTCCCCCTGGTTGTGCCCCCAGTAGTATTCACCCCTGGTAGTGCCCCCAGTGGTAATCTCCCCTTTCAGTACCCCCAGTAGTAATCCCCCTCCTGGTAGTGCCCCCAGTGGTAATCGCCCCCTTTCAGTGCCCCCAGTAGTAATCCCCCCCTGGTAGTTCCCCCAGTGGTAATCCCTTTTAGTGCCCCCTGTAGTAATCCCCCCTGGTAGTGCCCCCTGTAGTAATCGCCCCCTGGTAGTGACCCCTGTAGTAATCGCCCCCTGGTAGTGCCCCCTGTAGTAATCGCCCCCTGGTAGTGACCCCTGTAGTAATCGCCCCCTGGTAGTGACTCCTGTAGTAATCGCCCCCTGGTAGTACCCCCTGTAGTAATCGCCCCCTGGTAGTGCCCCCAGTAGTCCCCCCCCCAGTAGAGATGTAATAAGAATAAAAAATAAATCACTTACCTGAAACCCCCACTCCTGGTCCCGCCGCTAACAGCTCCTCCGGCCGCTTTGCATGGGAGAGACGTCATTACTCATGACGTCTCTCCCATTACCCATTGCGGGAGCCGGAAGATGGCTCCCGCAGTGGGAGCAGCAGCCGCTGAGAGTCTGACAGACTCTCAGCGGCTGATGATTTCAACAAACACACAGCTGCCGGCTCCGGCAGCTGTGTGTTTGTGCTGTGTAGCGCTGACCGAACTCCGTCCGGTCAGCGCTACACACTTCACTCGAGTATAAGCCGAGGGGGTACTTTTTCAGCACAAAAAATGTGCTGAAAAACTCGGCTTATACTCGAGTATATAAATGGTAATTTCGTATATATACATATATATATATATATGTGTTCCAATAATCCGGCACTCCTTAGCTGTTAGTGCAATTGGGTGTGCTCGTGCTATTCACAATACAACGCAGGTCCTGAATAATACAAGTCCATGCACGGCACTACCGATGAAAAAGCTTTAATAAGTACAAATATGTACATCCATTAGTACATCCAATTCATTTACACAGCGTGGTAGCAACGTTTCTGGATCCCTCCGGACCCCGTTCTCAAGCTGCTGTGATCATGGCAATAATGTGCAAAATGACAGTCAAAAACTGTACTAATGGATGTACATATTTGTACTTATTAAAGCTTTTTCATCGGTAGTGTCGTGCATGGACTTGTATTATTCAGGACCTGCGTCATATATATATATATATATATATATATATATATGTTTTTGGGTCACTGCAATATTATTTTATTGTACTAATGGATGTACAGATTTGTACTTATTAAAGCTTTTTCATCGGTAGTGCCGTGCATGGACTTGTATTATTCAGGACCTGCGTCATATATATATATATATATATATATGTATATATATCTTTTTGGGTCACTGCAATATTATTTTATTACGGGATAATTTCATAAATTGATAATCCGTGAGTGCCCCTGATTGGAACACCTTTTCTCGTAGACGATTAAGACAGGGAGCTCCCTATCACATACTAACCAGAATCTACCACCAAAGGATTAACAGGACAAGTATGAACATTAAACGGTAACCAAACAGAAGAGACCGGGCCAATTAATCATTATGTGCTGATTTATTTGAACAACCAAAAGCCGGCTGGTAATAGGGAGCACGCACTTTAATACAGTAAATCTATAAATACTGCACGGTTCAACAATTTTAAACCGTATGATATCATTTTAATAAAATTAATTACTATATAATGAGTCACTGACCGCATCAAATTATTTTAAAGAGAACTACAAATATAGGTTGAGCGCTGTGGTACGACAACATTTACAGACAAGACCCATTATTGAGGGTGGTTACCTCCTGCATCCAGACACCCATTCCCGCTTGGACACACAAAACACCTAATGTCCAAGTATGTCACAACCTAACAGACCAATATCCAGCTTGTCCTAGCGATGCATGTCTTATACCCCAATATCTTCCCCATTGCAGCCTAACCCCTAGAGGACTAAGGGCCTGATTCTCACTATTGCGATCGTAGCTCAGTAATCGTACGCAGGTCTGTTGCGAAAATATGCTAATGAATGCTATCTCAATGACGTGGCACTGCCAGCACAGAGTAATAACTTGCAAACCTCCACAAACATCAGTAACACTGAGTTCCATCGGCCCCTCTCGCAGAATTACAGCAGCCCTGACCTTACTTAGAAATTGCTAACCTTGTAGTACTCAAGCTGCGTATGCAATCACATTGGCTAATTTATGGACGCCCATGCAACAGCGTTCAAACAGACACGCCTGTACCTCTCTGACTACTCCCCCGTCACCACCCCCAAACTCTCACTGCCTGTCAATCACTCTGCGATTGCTCTCTGTGGTCTGTGTGATCGCAATGCGATCACAGTGGTGCCTTCACGCACGCAGAGGTGTAGCAAGTGGCCAGGGCGCCCGGAGTACGAGCATGCTACCACGCCCCCCCCCCCCCCCCAAAAAAGTGTGTGCTATATAATATAGCCGCTACATATATACACATACATACATGGCAGGGTCACACATACATACAGGGTCACACATACATACAAACATATACACATACCACATACAGGAATGATCACACATACATACAGGCAAGGTCACACGTACAGGCAGGGTCACACAGTCATACATTCATAGACACACAAATACAGGCAGGGTCACATACATATATACATACATATATTTTTACACACACACATACAGGCAGGAAGGGTCACACATACACACACACATACACATACATACAGGCAGGAAGGGTCACACATACACACATACATACACACACATACATACAGGCAGGAAGGGTCACACATACATACATACACACATACAGGCAGGAAGGGTCACACATGCACACATACATACAGACACATACATACAGGCAGGAAGGGTCACACATACATACATACATACATACATACACACACATACATACAGGCAGGAAGGGTCACACATACACATACATACAGGCAGGAAGGGTCACACATACATACATACATACATACATACACACACATACATACAGGCAGGAAGGATCACACATACACATACATACACACACATACATACAGGCAGGAAGGGTCACACATACACACATACAGTACATACAGGCAGGAAGGGTCACACATACATACACACATACAGTACATACAGGC
Organism: Taudactylus pleione; assembly: GCA_031769625.1. Lineage (NCBI taxonomy): Eukaryota > Metazoa > Chordata > Amphibia > Anura > Myobatrachidae > Taudactylus > Taudactylus pleione. The sequence goes on from JAUIMM010000119.1 coordinate 16,935,368, forward strand.
AGGAAGGGTCACACATACACACATACAGTACATACAGGCAGGAAGGGTCACACATACAGTACATACACAGTACATACAGGCAGGAAGGGTCACACATACATACACACATACAGGCAGGAAGGGTCACACATACACACATACAGTACATACAGACAGGAAGGGTCACACATACAGTACATACAGTACATACAGACAGGAAGGGTCACACATACACACATACAGTACATACAGGCAGGGTGGGTGATAGACATAACTACTGGGGTATAACCTCTCTTACCTTAATGTGGACCAAGCAGCTTCTTCCTCGACATGCTGCTGTAGCCCCGCCCCCTGCTGGGGTCAGATGAACATGTGCTGAGCTCCACTAATCAGGGCCCAGCACAAGCTCCTCTAGTGACCAGGAGTCTCTCACTAGAGCAGGAAGGCAGGACAGGACACTGCTGTTGCGGACCCTGCACAGGCTGTCAGCTACTTGACAGCTGCTCCGGAGTCCGACTTCAGGGCGCCCTCTGGTTACTAAGGCGCCTGGAGCTCGCGCTCCAGTGGAACCGCCCTCCCTATGCCCCTGCCCGCATGTGCACTGCAATGTATACACATGCACAGTACGCAACAATCTGCCGTCTGCGTACTCTTTAGCAAAAGTGATCGTTAATGAATCAGGCCCAACATTTGCACCTCTGTTTTTATTGCTGAAGCATTCATAGATAATACACTGATGGTGTTGCGCTAATTGGATTTGTAATTACAAATAAATACTTAACGTGGCAGAAATGAATTCAAGACACCAAATAAATCTACCATGAATTTAATAAATACACAATAAGCATATCAGTAATGGTATACAAATTACATATAACAATCACCTTACTATTGTAAAAGTCTGTACAGACTATCATATATTACCATGGAACCTCTTGATTCCTAATAGAAACCTGCATAACTGACAGGTTTACTAAAGAAAACATAAAAACATTAAAAAAAAATTGTATATTGCATGTAAACTGTGACCAATCTTAATCTGACAGTTCTCACCCGATCAAAGTCCACATATGAGAGTCCTAATAACCCCTTTGATTTTACCTCCGTGTTTTGACAAGGGGTAGCGCTGGAATGTTTTCCAAAGTTGTAAACAATACAATATTATTTAGGAAACACGGACGCCATGCTAATTCGAAGCGCACATATAATCCACCTGTATATCCTGAAGAGGTGTAGCGGTTATAGGTATCTCCTACCGCCTGGCCAATGGACAAGGTTATCCTCTGACGGGGAAATCCTGAGGCTGTAATATGGTCAACACATGACCGCCTGGTTATCTCTCGCCGTCTTGAATCCAGCCAGCGGGCACCGTCACCGCAATGTGTAGTGATTATGGCTCTCTGTGGAAATAAACGGGTATCCAAAGTCAGCAAAACGACTGTGTCACCTTATGAAAATCCTCTAACTAGTTTCGCTTCCACTACATGAAGCTTTATCAAAGACCATGCTCTTCGTGTAGTGGAAACTAGCTAAACTAGTTAGAGGATTTTTTAAGTGACACAGTCATTTTGCTGACTTTGGATACCCGTTTATTTCCACGGAGAAAGTAGTGAGAATCGAGTAGGCAACATTAACTTAAGAATCCAATACAAGAAGAACTGTGGGCAGAAAATGAAGGAAGTGGCTTTAACCACAAGGCTGGGGGGCTGGCTCAAGTGACAATCACATATTGTTTAGAACACAGGTTCTCAAACTCGGTCCTCAGGACCCCACGCGGTGCATGTTTTCCAGGTCTCACAGAATTACAGGTGAAATAAATAGCTCCATCTGTGGATCTTTTAAAATGTGTCAGTGAGTAATGATTACACCTGTGCACCTGCCAGGAGACCTGCAAAACGTGACCTGTGTGGGGTCCTGAGGACCAAGTTTGAGAACAACTGGTTTAGAATATTAGATTAATGGAGTAGGTTCATAGAGACTTTAAGATCTGTTCCTTTACTGGGCCTAGAGCTGGGTACACAGTGATAGACAGGGCCGTATTATCAATAGGGCGGATGGAGCTTCAGCTCCTGGCCAATGATACAAATAAGGACCACAGAGTCAGGATTTTTTTTTCCTGTCACAGCCAGCGCTGGTGCTTCAGTCCTAAGCCCCGCCCATTCTGACCCCGTCACCACACCCCCTGCCCATCCGGAGAACTTCTCCCATATTACATGGGGCCCGACGGGTCTTCAGGGACACGCCACCGGACAGTGGCATTTGGTAATTTCACCAAGCTTGTCCTGCAGTTATAGTGCTGCCTCCCCGTGGGAGGGACCTGGCACACATATGTATCCATCCCACTCCCTCCCCGCCCCTTGCAAGACTCTTACTTCTCCTCCCAGTTACTTCCTTCATAGCTCCGCCTCCAATTTGCCCCGCCCAGTGTTGTAATAACCCTGGTGCCCGGTGACGGGGAGTGTGCAACCATGCAGTCCAGGTCGGGTACTAGAGGCTACGCAATATTGTGGAGGAGAAAGAAGAGGGCAAGTACCCAAATTGCTGAGGGATGGGTCTGCTCTACTGCTGCACCTGCATGGAAGGGGATCCCCTTGGGCATGAGATCTTGCTGCAAGTCTGGGCACAATCTTACTTCAGGGTAGCTTGACAAAAGTTCCACCAGATAGCAAATTGCTAATGGTGAGCAATAATGTTCCAAGTATTTGGTTTTATTTTGAGGCCATCTAGTGATTTCTGATTCTGATTATGTAATACTGCATTGCAATGATATGTTGTGCCATTACAATGTTTATTTAGTATATTGATGGGGCTTTATGTTGGTGTAATGATGCTGGGTTATAGGTCTAAGTGGTTTTATGATATGGTGGACAGTGTTTTGGTGTTCTGAGCACTCAGCTGTATGCGATAGTCAGTTTACTTTGATGCGCATTGTATTTCAAATTATCCAGTACAGAGCAAGAATAAACTGCTAATGCACCCCCAGTGTGTGTCTCAGCCCCATTCCCCAGCCCCAGTGTGTGTCAGCCTCATTCCCCCTAGCCCCAGTGTGTGTCTCAGCCCCAGTGTGTCAGCCTCATTCCCCCTACCCCTAGTGTGTGTCTCAGCCCCAGTGTCTCTTAGCCTCATTCATCCAGCCCTTGTGTGTCTCAGCATCATCTTCCAACCCGTCAACCCAGCCATGTCATTAGCTCAAACCTCCCCCTATCCATGTGTCATCAGCTCCAACCTCCCCCCATCCCTGTGTCATCAGCTCCAACCTCCCCCTGTCCCTGTGTTGTCAGCTCCAATCTCCCCCCCACTCCTGTGTCATTAACTCCAACTTTCCCCCCCATCCCTGCATCATCAGCTCCAAACTCCTCCCAAACAGCCTTGTGCCATCAGCTGCAACCCCCCGTCCCTGTGTTGTCAGCTCCAATCTCCCCACCAGCCCTGTATCATCAGCCCTAACCTCCTCCCCAGCCCTGTGTCATTAACTCCAACCTTCCCTCCCATCCCTGCATCATCAGCTCCAAACTCCTCCCAATCAGTCTTGTGCCATCAGCTCCAACCCCCCATCCCTGTGTCGTCAGCTCCAACCTCCCCACCAGCCCTGTATCATCAGCCCTAACCTCCTCCCCAGCCCTGTGTCATCAGCTGCAACCTCTCTTTCCCCCATCCTTGTGTCCTCAGCTCCGACCTCCCCCAACCAGCCCTGTGTTGTCAGCTCCAACCCCCCAGTGCAGCCACAGCAACCACCGCCAACACTTACCTGCTGCTCCTGACAGGCTCCGTAAAGGCTTGTGGTAGAAGCTTCTGCGTTTGGGCTTGGGCAGCAGCTCCCCTGCCAGCCATTTTTTAAAATCATTAGTATCTGCGCATGCGCAGAAGCTGTAGAGCTGCCTGATAGGAGCTGAGCTCCGATTGCGGCAGCAGGCATGGGTGAGTGGAGGGCGGCTGCTGGCCACTGTAGGAACCGGCCTAGTGTCACGGTGGCTCAATCCACCCCTGGATGTGTATATAATTTTATGTATTAGCTATACCTTCCATGGTGCAAGCCACTCTCCCAGGGCAGGCAACACCTGCACAGCCCCGGTCATGCACCCCACATCACTAGTGACATCCCTGTTGAACTTGCCAACCCCCTTGCGGTGGTACACAATAGGCCCTTCAGAAATTTCAGCTCCAGGCCCATGTGTACCTTAATCTGGCACTGGTGATAGATACATCGCCCGTTTCAGTGAACCTGCGATATATCTATAGTGCATCGCCAGGTGTGTACGATGTCGCTCACAGCCATAACCATGGCAGTGGCACTGATGCAGACTATACGCAAACCCGAAGGTTTGTGTACAAGTTTGATGGTGGGGTAACTGCGTTTTCGGATGAGCAGTTTTGCACGTGTGCAGTGTCCAATAGGAGATCACTAGAAGGGGGCATTTGTCAAGTTGTGTGTAGGCAGCCATGAAGGAAGGGTAAAGTAGATTGTCTTTATAAATTTTGCTGTAAAGTTCTAGCAAAGTTGCTGTTAAGTCTGGTTGTAAAAGTTTGAAATTTAAACCCTTCATGTCCAACAGTTGTATGCGGTAATAGACAGGCAATATTAGCAGTCAGTTCTAACTCAGTGATATCAGCTGATAGAATATCGCTTTGAGTTTGAGTAAGTGTGGGCACGTTTGCCTCTGTGAGAATTCTATCTTGAAGAGATCTGTCCACCAATATAGCTTCATAAAGTCCAGCATAGAACATGAATATGGGATAATATTTCCACCATAGCATGAATCTGATTAGTTGTAATAAAGGAGTGCTTCCTTCATGGTCTAGACAACATAGATATTGTGATATAGTCAGGGTAGGGGGTCCCTTTCCTGGGGTAGATGGACACCTCCTTACACACAGCAGCCAGGGTTTTCTTGCAAGCTGGACGGAACCAGTTTTATTGTGCAATATACACAACAAAATAAACAAAACATAAAAATAAATCCTAGCCCGTCTGGGCACTTACTAGACAGATTATTCCCTCTCTACAAGTGGCAGGGCCTACTGCATTTCAACAAACACAAACAAAGCACTTTCAAATATCACAGTGTCTCTGAACAAACCTCAGTGTGTTTCTCCCCCAGGGTATGTGAGACACTGAACCAAAACCTAACAGAGCTTATCTGAGCCACTTCCAGGTGCAACTACTAATTGGCCTGCTCTCAGACTGAAAGGCCCAACACCTGGAATGGCGTGTGGATGGAGCCTTCCCTTCTCTTCTTACATCCACACTCCTAGGACCCATTATCCGGCTTTTACCAAAAGCCGACACTTCTGGTCTGTTTGGCATAACAGACTTTTCCTGGGGTTTTTAAAACACATATGATAGGATTCTGGTACACACATATATGCCATCCAAGACTTCTCCAGTGCTTCTATTACAATATATAATAGATGTATTCCCCCACCTATAAAAAGCTTGTTTAGTCTATACACATACACACATATATACATACATACATACACACATATATATATATATATATATATATATATAAATATATATATATATACATACACACACATATATATAGATAGATATGTTTGGCATAACAGACTTTTCCTGGGGTTTTTAAAACACATGATAGGAATGTGGGACACACATATATGCCATCCCAGACTTCTCCAGTGCTTCTACCACATATCCCCTCCTTTGTTTCAACCTGTGGGGTGGAAAACTGCAGCCCCCAAACAATGAACACGCGACAAAGCACCTGCATTAGCCAGCTGGCTTCCTAATCTGTGTCCTGATGCATCAGTTTGCACAACAAACTCCCTGTCAAAATCAGGGGTCATCAGAACGGGTTGGGTACACAATGCATTTTTTAACCCTTGAAAAGACTTCTCTGCTTCAGGACTCCATTTAACCATGACTTCCTGTTTGCCTTTGGTAAGATCAGTTAGTGGGACTGCAATGGTGGCAAAACTGGGTATAAATCTCCTATAATATCCAGTAATCACTAAGAAGGCTCTCACCTGCTTCTTATTCAGGGGTCGTGGCCAGTTTTGTATTGCCTCAATTTTATTAAGCTGTGGCTTTATCAAACTTCCGCCAATGGTGTATCCGAGATACTTTACTTATTCCATCCCTAGGCAACACCCTTTTAGGTTGGCTGTCAATCCTGCCCTATAGATGGAGTCCAACACTGCTTGCACTCTGGGCAAGTGAGACTGCCAATCAGGACTATGACCACACCATCTAGATAAACAGCAGCATACTGTCTATGGGGCCTTAGAATTCTATCCATCATCCTTTGAAAGGTAGCCAGTGCCCCATGTAACCCAAAGGGCAACATCTTATATTGGAACAACCCTTCTGGTACAGAAAAGGTTGTCTTTTCTTTGGCATTCTCAGATAACGGCACTTGTCAATACCCTTTGGTTAAGTCTAGAGTGGTTAAATACCTGGCTGTTCCTAGTTTTTCAATTAGTTCATCCACCCTAGGCATAGGGGCTTGGATGGCTGAAAGAGCTACTCTACCCTTCCAAGGTTTTATAAGATTTACATGGTATATCGGTTCTGGAGTTCTTTTTCCAGGCTGGTAAACTTTATAATTAACCTCCCCCACTTTTTCCCTGGCTTTTACCAGAGTAGGGTAATTTAACTGCTCCACGGCAAAGACCTCTTTTCTGACTTCAAGATCAGGCAGACGACCAACTGGCTTAATAACGTTTCCCATCTGTCATGATTCGGTGCATCAGGCTGCCAGGGTCACGGCTCTTACCTCGCCGGGCGCTCTGGCGCGGCCCCTCCGGCGGTGGAGCTGGGTCCTGGAGAGCGGAGCTGGTCACAGGGGGTCTCCACAGAGAAAGGTGGCCCATCTGGAGGGAGATGTGAGTGGGTGAGACTGTCAGCGCTTCTGCGCTGGAGACTGCTGGGCGCTGCCATTTTGCATTCTGGTCAGGTGGTGGGCTGTAGCCAATCAGCTCACAACTTGTCCAGGGAATGCTTGTAGCCTATCAGACATTACCACTGAGTACTAAAGGGCTGTCAAGAGGTCTTTTGGTTGCCAGTGCAACGTCTATCACAGCTTATGCTGTGAGCTAGTTCCTGTGCTCCCTTGCTCCTCAGTGCTGCAGTTCCAGAGTGTCTCACTGTGTACCATCTCATAGTTCTGTATCACTCCAGTCCTGCATGCCAGCTTACTACTTGTACCTGCTACCTGCTGCGGACCGGCCGTCCCCGGTCGCTGAGTACAGACCGCGTCCCTTCAGCTAAACCACATTCCGTGCACCCAGTCACCTCATGAGTCATACTCCATTAAGACCGGCTGCCTTTCAGTTCCAGCAAACAAGCCTCCACTCCGCATCCGACTCCACTCTGGGTCCAAGCTCACGCCAAGCCGTGACAGTTTGCACTGGCCCAATGGATTCGGCTAGTGGACAGGATTTGAGGGCTGGCCTGCTCCAAAGCATCGCCAGCCGTTTGGAGGGATTAGAAGCTTCACAGCGGCAAATGGCCCAATTCTTGTAGGAGATGTCAGTTCGTCAGGACACCTTGCAGGCTTCCCTGGTTACAGTTAATATGCCTGTCTCCACGAACCAGCCAGTGGCTCCCGCCATTCCCGCACCATCCGCACCTTCCCATCTGCACCTCCCGACACCTAGCAAATTTGATGGGAGTCCTAAGTTATGCCATGGGTTCTTAAACCAGTGTGACGTTCATTTCACTTTACAGCCTATGAACTTTCCGTCTCCGAAGTCCAAGGTAGCCTATATTGTGTCCCTGTTGTCCAGCTCAGCTCTAGACTCGGTTTCACCCCTCTGGGAGAGGTCCGATCCTGTGATGGATAACTATTCTGAGTTCCTTTCAGCCTTTTGAATAATATTCAACGAGCCAGGAAGAACTACATTAGCAGCAACCAAGATCTTGCGCCTTCGCCAAGGGAATCGCCCAGTTAGCCAATACATCATTCAGTTCCAGACGCTGACATCTGAGCTAAAATGGAATGAGGAGGCCCTAATCTCTGCCTTTTGGAGTGGGCTGTCGGATCGTATAAAAGATGACCTCGCTACACAGGATCTTCCTGCTACCCTAAACGATCTCAGCTCTCTCTGCAATAAGGTGGACTTACGCTATCGGGAGCGTCAGAGCGAAAAGAATAGAGGAGATCGTTTTAGGTTCCGACCTACTTCTACTCCAGTCACTCTTCTGCCCCAGCCAATAAGTGATGAACCGATGCAGATTAACAGGGCTCGTCTTTCGGTTGAAGAGCGACAGAGGCGTCGACGAGAGAATCTGTGCATGTACTGTGGAGAGACCGGCCATCTGGTCGCTGCTTGTCCTACTCGTCCGGGAAACTCCCGCTCCTAACTGGTTCCGGAGACACCAGGTTGGGAGTTATGTCTTCGTCTCCACCTAAAGCTGAGTCTACCTTGTCCATTACTCTGGAGTTAACGCACGGTCCTAAAATTGTTCTCTCTCTCTCCTTGATTCAGGGGCTGCCGAGAACTTTATCACCGCTGAACTCGTCCAGAGATTTCAAATCCCGGTCCTTCCCCTTGAACATACACTCACCCTGTCTGCCATGGATGGTACTGAAATTACCAATGGCTCCGTATCTCTTTGTACTCGAACTGTGCAGATCTGTGTGGGAGCCCTTCACACAGAGGCAATCCAGTTTTTAGTTATACCCAAGGCCTCTCACGGAGTCATTCCCGGGTATACTTGGCTGTGCAAGCATACTCCCAACATAGACTGGGGTACCATGCAAATTCTTTCCTGGGGAGAGGCTTGTCATGTATCCTGCCTCCCTCAAATAAAACCTGTCAATAAACTCCGTATTGCAACAACTTCACAAATACCCCCACAGTATCTCTCTTTCAGCGATGTTCTTTGTAAAGCGGGTGCCGATACTGTACCCCCGTATCGGGAGTTGGACTGTCCTATCGATTTGGTACCCGGCAAAGATCCTCCACGTGGTCGAACTTACCCACTGTCCTTGCCCGAGACAGAGTCCATGTCAGCATACATTCAAGAGAATCTTCAAAAAGGTTTCATCCGACCTTCCTCGCTGCCGGCCGGTGCAGGGTTCTTCTTCGTATCCGAAAAAGATGGAGGTTTACGTCCCTGCATCGATTACCGGGGCCTAAACGATATAGCTATCAAAAATCGTTATCCGATACCGCTCATTTCAGAACTATTCGATCGTGTAAAGGGCGCCACGATATTGCAAAAATTAGATCTAAGAAGGGCCTATAATCTCATCAGAATTTGTCCGGGGATGAATGGAAGACCGCATTTAATACCCGAGACGGTCATTTTGAATATTTGGTAATGCCCTTCGGTCTCTGTAACGCCCCTGCTGTCTTCCAGAATTTCGTGAATTAAATCTTTCGGGACTTGCTGTATGTCTCAGTAGTAGTGTATATGGACGACATCCTCATATTCTCCTCCTGTATTGACGAACACTGTGTTCAAGTCAAAGAAGTCCTGACTCGTCTTCGTAAGAATCATCAGTACTGTAAAGCAGAGAAATGTTTGTTTGAGGTGCAGAATGTTCCATTCCTTGGCTACATTCTCTTGGGTTCCGACCTTGAGATGGATCCTAAGAAAGTACAAGCTATATTAGATTGGTCTCGTCCCAACTCGCTGAAGGCTGTACAAATTTTCCTAGGATTCGTGAACTATTACAGAAAATTCATCAAGGGCTTTTACACCCTCACAGCACCCATTTCCTCACTTACCCCCAAAGGGGCAAACCCATCTCGTTGGCCTCCTGAAATGGCTTTTCAAATTCTGAAAGAAGCTTTTATTTCAGTTGCAGTACTGAGACAACCGGACGTTACCAGTCCATTCTTTCTAGAAGTAGATGCTTCCACTGAAGCTGTGGATGCAGTACTCTCTCAGAAAGTCGAAGATAATAAATTCCATCGCTGTGGATTCTTCTCGAAGAAATTTTCTCTGGCCGAGAGAAATTACCCCATTGGAGAGCAAGAGTTGTTGGTAATAAAATTGGCCTTTGAGGACTGGTGATATCTTCTTGAAGGGGCTATGTTTCCCATCACCGTCTATACAGATCATCGAAACCTTTTGTATTTAAAGAATATTCAGTGCCTCAGCCCTCGTCTGGCTCGTTGGGCAATTTTCTTTTCTCGCTTCAATTTCATCTTGACTTATCGTCCTGGTTCACTCAACCAAAAAGCAGATGCTCTCTCCCGTTCTTTCTCCTCTGAAACATCCACTGAACATAATAAGGAGACTTCAGTTCTAGAATCTTGAGTATTTGCCAGTACCCGCGTTCAACCCCCTCCTAGGAAAACCTTTGTGACCCCGGATCTACGCAAACAACTATTGAATTTGGCTCATACTTCTTGCTTTTCCGGACATACTGGCATCCGTAAGACCCTGGATTTCCTACAACGATCATATTGGTGGCCCGCCATGAGGTCCGAAATAACGGAGCATGTCTCTTTATGCCCACAGTGTGCTCAACATAAAATATCACGACAGGCTCCAGCTGGTACTCTACTGCCCCTCTCTGTACCGCTCCGCCCCTGGACACACTTATCCATGGACTTTGTAACCAATTTACCTATCTCCAATGGCTTCACCGTCATCTGGGTTGTGGTGGATCGGTTCTCAAAAATGATACACTATATTCCTCTGAAGAAACTGCCTTCTGCTCCAGAGTTGGCCCAGTTATTTGTCAACAATATCTTCCATTTACATGGACTTCCGACCGAGATTATCTCCGATCACGGGGTACAGTTTGTAGCAAAATTCTCGAGGGCCCTCTGTTCCGTCTTTCAAGTTAAATTAAAATTCTCCACGGCCTATCACCCCCAATCCAATGGATCCACAGAGAGGGTCAATCAGGACCTGGAGACTTTCCTACAGATCCATATGTCTTCATCCCAAGACAACTGGGCGGACACTCTATCCTGGGCAGAGTTTGCTCACAATAGCTCATACCATTCATCTACAGGTCGTACCCCATTCTTCACAGTTTTTGGCCTGCATCCCAGAGTACCAGAGTTCAAAGAACTGCCAGTTTTCGATGGTCCCAAGTTCATTCTGCTCTACGGAAGACTTCAGACCGTTACAAACTTGGAGCTGACAGGAAGAGAAGAGCGGTGCCCAATCTAAAAGAGGGCGATCTTGTCTGGCTTTCTACTCGTAATCTTCGCCTCAAGGTTCCGTCCATGAAGTTTGCCCCCCGCTTCATCGGTCCGTTTCCTGTCACTCAAGTGATTAATCTGGTGGCCTACAAACTAAAGCTTCCACCCTACCTCAGAGTACCAAACTCTTTCCATATATCCTTGTTAAAGCCTCTTGTCCTAAATCGCTTCTGGAGAGTTCTACCCTGCTCTCCTAAGGTCCTTACTGAGAGAGGTGTGGAATTTGAGGTGAAACAGATCTTGGACTCTCATTTTCGTTATGGTCAACTTCAGTACTTGTTGGATTGGAGAGGTTATGGGCCTGAGGAATGATGCTGGGTAAGGGCAGAGGATGTCCATGCCCCTCAATTGGTGCGTCAGTTTCATACAAAGAATCCTGAGAAGCCCAGGAAGTGTCCAGAGGCCACTCATAAAGGGGGGGTACTGTCACGATTCGGTGCGTCAGGCTGCCAGGGTCGTAGCTCTTACCTCGCCGGGCACTCTGGCACGGTCCCTCCAGCGGTGGAGCTGGGTCCTGGAGAGCAGAGCTGGTCACAGGGGGTCTCCACAGAGAAAGGGGGCCCATCTGGAGGGAGATGTGAGTGGGTGAGACTGTCAGCGCATCCGTGCTGGATACTGCTGGGCGCGGCCATTTTGGATTCTGGTCAGGTGGTGGGCTGTAGCCAATCAGCTCACAACTTGTCCAGGGAATGCTTGTAGCCTATCAGACATTACCACTGAGTACTAAAGGGCTGTCAAGAGGTCCTTTGGTTGCCAGTGCAATGTCTATCACAGCTTATGCTGTGAGCTAGTTCCTGTGCTCCCTTGCTCCTCAGTGCTGCAGTTCCAGAGTGTCTCACTGTGTACCATCTCATAGTTCTGTATCACTCCAGTCCTGCATGCCAGCTTACTACTTGTACCCACTACCTGCTGCGGACCGGCTGTCCACGGTCGCTGAGTACAGACCGCGTCCCTTCAGCTAAACCCCCCTCTGTGCGCCCAGTCACCTCATGAGTCATACTCCATTAAGACCAGCTGCCTTTCAGTTCCAGCAAACAAGCCTCCACTCTGCATCCGACTCCACTCTGGGTCCAAGCCCACGCCAAGCCGTGACATCATCTCAGTAGGAGGCACATCACTTGGTGAGCCACCATCATTCACAGACACTGAAGAAACTCCCTCTACTACTGCATCAGTAACCTTCTCAAGTGGGCCGGGGTTATTTACTTCTATAACAAATCGGCTTTCCCACAACTTCCAGAAGTGAGCAAAGTCTCTCCCCAATATGGCATCATACATCAAGCCATGCACCAAACCCACAGAAACTATCGCAGAACCACATTGTGGACCTCATTCAGACCCGCTCGCAAGCGCTGAGCGCTCGCAAGCGGGTCGATGTTTAGGCCCTGCGCACGTGCAGCGGCTGCACTGCGCGTGTGCAAGCCCCGAAGCGAGAGAGAAATTCTCTCGCACCGGAGCTCACTACAAAAGGGGCGGTTGTCGACATCAGCAGTGATGTCAGTGGGCAGCTTCCTGCTCGATCAGAGCAGGAAGCTCCCTGGGGCTTGCGGTTGCCGAGACCCAACCTTAGGGTCTCATCACAAGCCCCGATGGTCGCGATGGTCTTGACCATCTCGACCATCAACCATAGACCCACAGCTTAGCTAGCGACCAGGAGGCCGCACTTCAAAATACAAGCGGCCACCCACATTCAGAACGAGCGCTCGCATTTTGCGAGCGCCTCTGAATGAGGGCCAGTGTTTCTATGTTCACCTCTGCAATAACATAATAGCGAGTATCCCCATGTTTGCTGGTCACACCAACAGTTTTTCCCGTACGCTTCAAGGGGTTCGCCAGTTCAGCTTTCACTCATGTGCTTCTCTTTATATTTTCTTCTACTCTTTACTCCCCATAAGGGCATCTAACAAGTGACTGCCAACTCCAAGCTGCTTATTGTGAGTGCTTTAATCGCTATTGCAGCAATGTATATAAATCGTGTCCTTGTCCTGCACTGTAATGTACTGTAAGTTACTTGTTTCTTGTTCACTTATTAGTTCTAGGTACAATGTAAGGCGCTGCGGAACAATTGTGGCGACATATAAATAAAGGATAATAATAATAATAATAAAGTGTAACCAGGCTACCAGAATCTAACAGAGCCTTCTAAAGTAACTATACACATTTGCTTATCTGTCCCAGCCTGTCAGTCAGCAGTACAGGCTGGCTGTGCAAAGAAAGACATTCTGCGATTGACGTAAGCAGTATCACATTGCATAGGTTCAGAGGTAAGTGATCAGTTAGCAGAAATATGGCCCAAATCACCACATCGGAAACATTGAATCCTACTATTATCAAGTCTATTACGGGGTAGGAACCTTCCTGGCCTGGCTGGCCTATCTCTAGGTTCCAAATCCTCAGTCTTAAGTACATTCCACCGCCCAGCACCCTTCTCCCCTGGAACACTTACCAGTGATCACGGGAGATCGCCGTTACGGAATCGGGGCTTGGTGGGGCCCACTCAACAGTTCATCAGCCACCACATACCTCTCCACCAGTTCAACCAATTGGTCTGCTGTGTTAGAGTCTGCATGGCTCACCCACTTGCGCAGAGTTGCAGGTAGACACCGCAGATATCGATCCATGACGACCCTTTCCATGATCTGTGGTCCTGTTAGAGTCTCTGGCTGCACCCATTTTGTGGTAAGATGGACAAGGTCATGCATTTGCAAGCATGGAGGCTTTTCTGTTTGGAACTCGCAGTTGTGGACTCGTTGGGCGCAAACAAATACTGTGACTCCCAATTGAGTTAAGATTTCCTGTTTCAATTTAACATAGTCTTTTGCATCAGCCAGGCACAAGTCATAGTGTGCTTTCTGTGGTTCTCCAGACAGAAAGGGTGCCACAAGACTTGCCCACTGCTCTTTAGGCCAATTCTCTCTTTCTGCATTTTTTTCAAAGGCCGTAAGATACGCTTCCACATCATCATTCTGGGTCATCTTTTGCAGAAAGTGACTGGCTCGTTTGGTGTGAGTGTGAGTTGGAAGAGCAGAGGAAGCATCTCCAGACTGGACTACTAGCTGTTGTACCACCTCTCTTAAGACCTGGCGGGTTTCCTCTATTGCGACTTGTTGTTGCCTCTGGGCTGTCTCCCAAGCCAATAATTGCACATTGGAGGATTCCTGCTGAGCTCTGGTGGATTCCTGCTGAGCTCTGGTATTTTCTTGCAAGGCTTTGTTAGTTTCCTGCTGAGTTTTGTTAGCTTGGAGCAAGGCCTTAACAATGTCCTCCATGTTGTCTTTAGGTGTAGGTTGGAAGTGGAATCTTGCCTTTCTAAGCATCTACCAATAGCACCTTTGTGGATTCCACAAAACACAGGTTGACGTCCAAACAACAAATTGTCTCTTTAAATTTTCAATGCAAAACTTTTACTCTTGTTGCAGTTTTCCATGTGTATGTCCGCATTCTCCACCACTTGTGATATAGTCGGGGTAGGGGGTCCTGGGGTAGATGGACACCTCCTTACACACAGCAGCCAGGAAACAGCACACCAATCCAGGGTTTTCATGGAAGCTGGTCGGAACCAGTTTTATTGTGCAATATACACAACAAAATAAACAAAAACAAAAAAAAAATCCTAGCCCGTCTGGGCACTAACTAGACAGATTATTCCCTCTCTTCAAGTGGCAGGGCCTACTGCCTTACCACAAACACAGCACTTCCCAATAACACAGTGTTTCTGAACAAACCTCAGTGTCTGTTCTCCCCCAGGGTATGTGAGACACTGAACCCAAACCTTACAGAGCTTATCTGAGCCACTTCCAGGTGCAACTACTAATCAGCCTGCTCTCAGACTGAAAGGACCAACACCTGGAATGGCCTGTGGATGGAGCCCTCCCTTCTCTTCTCACATCCACACCCCTAGGACCAATTATCCGGCTTTTACCAAAAGCCGACACTTCTGGTCTGTTTGGCATAACAAACTTTTCCTGGGGTTTTTAAAACACATATGATAGGATTCTGGTACAAACATATATGCCATCCCAGACTTCTCCAGTGCTTCTATTAGAATATATAATAGATGTATTCCCCCACCTATAAAAAGCTTGTTTAGTCTATACACATACACACATATATACATACATACACACATATATATATATATATATATAAATATATATATATATATACATACACACACATATATATAGATAGATACACACACGTATATATATATATATATACATACACACACATATATATATATATATACATATATATACTCACACACATGTATATATACACACACATATGTACATACACAGATATATATATATATATATACTGTATGTGTGTGTATGTATATATGTGTATGTATATCAGAGAGTCCGCTATTCTTGCTTCCGGCTGCCACTGCGCCTGTCACGCAGTATGACAGGCAGCGGCAGCTTGCTGCGGAGCCAAGCGGGAGAACCTGAGCAGTTCCAAGTCCCATCCACGGCTGTTCCCCCTCCTTCCTCCCCTCCCTGCTGCGCTGCAGCACTTGCTGTGCTGCTTGTCAAACTTAATGACAGACAGCGATCTGAGCCTGCCTTAAGTGGCCCTTCGCCGCCGGAACCGCTACACTTCTTACCCTTGGCCGCCCCTCCTTCCTCTCTTCTCTTCTGCTGGCTCCTTAGATGTGAAGAGGAGTCGGGCCGGCCGTCATGAAGAGGAGTAGGACCCACCTAGTGACATGTAGATGGAGGCTACAGCAGCAAAGGCTCAGGTAAGTGCTGCCTCTCCTGCAGAAAAAACAGGGGGAGGCATGTATTAACAACGGGTGAAGGGTGCACCCAAGATGGGGGGGCGTGTATTAATAATGGGGGTGTTCACTTTCATGCCCGGCTCAGTGCTGTAACACGTTATAGGAGCCACAGGGTGGCTGTAACACATTATAGGAGCCGCAGGGGTGGATGACAGCTGAGCAGCTGTCTGTCTCCCTGCAGTGTAATCCGAACTATCCCGGTCTGTGAGAGCTCACACTGAGAACAAGGGAGTGTCTGCTAACTATTTGCCGTTTTACAAGTGTATTCAAACACTATTGAATACACTTGAATAGTGGCAAGTAGCTTGTATACGCTCCCTTTATCCCAGCATGAGGGAGATTGTACAGACAGGGAGAATGCAGCCAGTGAGGTAAGTATTATGGGTGTACTGGAGGAGGGGGGGGCTAGACTCTGACACAGGAGGGAGCAGAAGTGTTATATATGGGGGGGCTAGTCTGTGACACAGGTGGGAGCAAGAGTGTTATATGGGGGCTAAACTGACAGGTGGGAGCAGGGGTGTTATATGGGGGCTAAGCTCTGACAGGTGGAAGCAGGAGTGTTAGATGGGGCTGACAGGTGGGAGCAGGTGTGATATATGGGGGGGGCTAAAATCTGACACAGGTGGTGATAGAGTGATATATGGGGGCTGTACTGTCATTGTGGAACTAAAGTGAAACATGGGGGAGCTAACGAGGCATAGGGGAGCTAGAGTATCATGTGCGGAGCTGAAGCCAGAGAGACACAGGGGTCTAGTTCAGCCTTGAATGGAGATAGAGATAAAGTGCCAACCAACCAGCTCCTGTCATTTTTCAAACACAGCCTTTGACATGGCAGTTAGGAGCTGATTGGCTGGTACTTTATCTCTGATCACTTTATCTCCATCCAAGGCTTAGTAAACAGCGCCCATAGGGAGGGGGATACCTGCTGTAGAAATGCAGGGGTAGTGGGGGGTGGAATGAGTTTGCTGGACAGTCACAATAGGGATGAGGCCACTGTTGTTACACAGAAGAAGTGAGGAGGCATCTGGAGAGAGACGGGGATGAGGCAGATGGAGAGACACTGGTGGAGGATGTGGATGGAAATACACCGGAAGCAGGAGCCTAGTGCCACAGGGGGCATATGGCTGAAATTACACACAGGGCAGGAGGTGACACAAGAAGCACGAGGCCAGAATTAACACAGGGAGCATGAGGCTGAAGGGGATACGTTGGGTTGTATGATGATGACATTGGTTATATTCTTACATAAACAGGCGTTTTCCAGACTATGGGAATTCCTACATGAATAGTGAATACTGACGGAAGACATCATCTGCCCCAGGGAGGATCAATTTCTTCAGAGGTTCCCCATCGCAGAGAAACCACCATATAGGTAAGGTGTCTTTTTATTTAGTACACATAAAAAAGTGTATATATTTTGTTTAAGGGGGGCGGCAAAGGGACTTTCGCTCAGGACTCTACTTGGTCTAGAACCGGCCCTGTATGGAGGGCACTGATGGTCTCTGCATTATATTGCGGGCACTGCAACACTCCCTATATTATATGGCAGTCACTACAATGCTCTCTGCATTATATGTGGTCCCTGCTATGCACTGTACATTATATGGTGGTCATTGCAATGCTCTTTGCATTATAATGAGGTCACTGCTATGCTCTCTGTATTACATTAACAGCACTGATGGTCTCTTCATTATACAGTATGACAGTCACTGCAATGCTCTCTATATTATCTGACGGTCACTGCATTGCTCTCTGTATTACAGTATATGTCAGTCATTGAGACGCTCTCTGCATTATATACCTGGCAATGTGATGCTCCTAGTGAGACCATGTTCCTTTTTTGCAGTGATTGCCAAAGGCGCACACAGGGCCTGATTCAGAGTTGGGAATAGAGAGAGAGATATCTCTCAACTGATCATCTTGGTGAAACCATGCTGCACTGCAGGTGGGGCAGATTTAAACTGTGCAGACAGATTTAGATTTGAGAGAGAGGTGTCCAAACAGACATGTAAATTGCAGTGTAATAATAAAGCTATGCAGTATTTGTGGGATACATACAAAAGCAGCCAGTATTTACCCTACATGCAAAAAAAAATTATGTATTTATACCCCTTGCATTACACCATGGTTTGTCCAGGTACACAATTAAGTGCTATCTCTCTTTCTATTCCCAACTCTGAACCAGGCTCACTGTCCCTTTATAAAGAATGGGAAGGCGCAAATTGGCGCCAAACACCCTAGCACCGGCCCTGACTGGGACCAAATATGGGATCCCAGCAGCAAAAGAGCAGCGGCAGGATTATTTGGAAATGTGTCCCACTGGGGACACATCTCTTATCAGTGCTAGCTTAACCTAGCATCAGGTCTGGTGCCAGGGGCATATGCGGCGTTAGTTTATACTTGTCGCAAGCCGCGTGGGTCAATCGCAGACTGGCAACCAATCAAAGAGAAGCATCGGCTGTGGCCATTTAAATGTGGAACTGGCCGCTAGCCAATCACGGCTTGCGGACCAGCAGCCAATCAGAAGTAGCCACGTGGCTGCTTCTGATTGGCTGCCGGTCCGCCCCGTGATTGGTTCATGGTCGGCACAATGCTTAACATGCCACTGCATCTCCACTCATGTCCTGGCGCTGTGACCCGATACTATGTCCAAGCGCCCCACCCAAAGCTGTGCCCCTGCTTGGTGCCGGGCGGCTGAGGAGCGCCCACTGCCACCGGGAAGGAGAGGCAGAGAAGCAGCTGTCTCAGCAAACGCCGATCAAAGATGTGACCCTGATTGTGCTGTGCCACCCACAGAGAGCCCACTGTTAGCCGGGGGATTGGGAAGCATCTCTGTCAGCGCAGACAACAGACTTTTTCTGAGAGGTACTGTGGGTAGGGTGGGCACTGTGAGGAGCAGGAGGTGAGAGGGAATAAGGTAGTGCTAGGTGCAGGAGATGAGAGAGGGAAGCAGGTAGTGTGTTGTGCAGGGGGTGAGAGAGGGAAGCAGAGGCTACTTATCATTATCAATATCCCTAAAGCTCAGGAGGGGGGGGGGTCAACAAAAATTTCCATACCTCCATTTCAAAATTCTCACTTCGAGCACTGTATATATATATATATATATATATATATACAGTATATGCACAAAACAATGTTTCTTGTCTGAATTTGCATCTATTGAGATACCGTCTTACTCTGATGTTTGTTTCTATACAACTAATAAACAATATAAAACGGTACATCTAATTATCCAAGGGGTTACAAGTGTGTTCAAGAAGATCAACGACCAAATCAATCACCCAGGTATAGAAATGAATATTAGGGTTTCAATAAAATACTTCTATATAGAACTGGAGCTGTCGGTTTAGAGCACCGTATTAGGAATTTAGTCTTGGAGTGTTTGGGCAGCCTCACAAACCTGAAACCCATCCTAACCAACTCTTTTACAACTGTACTCTGTACTGGAAGACAAAAGTAATCCAGAATGGGACACTCTTTAGAGGGATCCTCAGGCTCTATCAAGATTCAGACATTCGAACAAAGAAGAAGTCCGTGACCTATCCAACGTCGAGTATGCACAGATCCCTTTCTGTAACCAATGACTTTATTCCTTGAGGGCTCTTTAACTGTTACTCTATAAATTATGTTGCACTGGCACTCTATAAATTGAAGCTTTGTGTTGGTGCCAACCGCACATGTACATTGTATTGGCCGTACTCTTTGTATTTTTTTGTGCAAATAAATCTTTTGGATGTTGGAACTCCAATAATCTGATCTGACTCCACAATTATTTTACATTAATAACCCTCCTGAGGTCCGAACAGAAATCTGCGTTAAGTGCACCCTCTGGGCTTACCGCTGGCAGTAATTGAATAGCACTGAGTTCTTAACCCAGGAGCTAAAAGCCTGCATTAAGTCCCGTGGCTAATAAGTCCACCCCTAAGCTTTACTTCCTCTTTATAACAGTCTGGTGGTGGAAAGTGAAACTCAAGTAGGTTTCATCAAACCCCACAGTCAGCTCTAGTAGAAGGTGTTATCTGTATTTTTCCCCTCTAAAGCTTTCCTAACAATCCCAGACCTTATAATTGCAGAAAACGAAGCACAAGAACTTCTGTACTTTCTTGCTCTTAAGGTGGGTACACACCTGACAGATATATCTGCAGATCATGTGCTCTGCAGATATATCTGTAGATGATGGTCGTTCATACACTGAACGTATGATGGTCGTTCTATCCATCAGCTGGGGGTAGGTCAGGGTCGAGTCCGCCCCCCTCCCTGCGGCTGCCGCTGCATGGGCAATCTGCAGACCGCCCGTACACACTTGCCGATGGACAGATACTGTATATCTGCAGACATATCTGTCCATCGGCTGTGCAGCACAGCCAATGCAATATATATGTGAACGACATCTTTCACAGACATATCGCTGGCACACACTGGCCGACGTGCAGCAGATATATTGGCCAGTGTGACCCAGCATTAGAGACATTGTAAGTTGAACAAAAAGCAGGATTAACACCTGCAAAAAGGCAAACAGAGACCAATCCAAGAAGCTTGTCAGGGAGGAGGTACAACTTTGTCAGTCTCAGGAAAGACAACACCATCACCAGGTCAGTCATATCCTCAGACACGGGGACACCAACATTTAGCACCAATAAAAAGAATGTGAGTCCTACAACCACTGTCACTGAAGGCTGCCACCCGAGCCAAAAGACAAAATGTAATATAAGTAATAAATGACTGAAGAGTGGACTGTCACATGGTGAGCTGCTGATTTGAGGGAAAAGCTTAAAAACCTAAAATTAATAACCGAATATGGAGCAGGCCATTGGCAAAGACGTATAAACAAAGCCAACCTTCAAACTGACAACCTAATAAGTTAAAGCTGTCTTTAAGGACCAGCAACATATGAAACGCATATTCAATACCAGACTTAGTTAATAAATCACTGCAGCCAGACTCTAGCAACTAAAGCAGTGTAGTCCTAGCAAACAAAATATATGATGCTGCTTCATCCCCTCTGCTAATCCCATCGATTACACACTACCTCTTCCGATTAGGCAGCATGCCCCTGTACGAGATGGGCCATGACACTGACGCCATCAGAATTGGGAAAGAGGGTGTGATGGAATTCATAAGAAACAATTATAGCCCAAAGATGGCTGCTAGTAGATATCTATCATGTGCTACTATTAATAACAATGTTGATTCTATAGGTAAATCAACCGACTGCACCGTGACAATGGCACTAGCCAACAGGCTAAATATTATTCCTCTGTGCCAGAGTTGTGGCATTCTAGGACTGAAGGAAGCACACAGAGTCGCCTAGTCACGGACACCGGTTCGGGCACGCGCACTGAGGTGCATATGCATGCGCAGTACGCAACAATCGCCCAATTGCGTGCATATTAGCAGTTGCGATCTTTGCTGAATCAGGCCCATAGTAACAATATTTACAACAGCAATAAAATCGAAAAAAACATCAATAGAGAGCATTTGTCGATCTCATGGTGCTGTATATTTAGACATCTACTGGAATATTTGCAGTATAACAGTATAAATGGAATCGGTTCGATTCCAGGCAGCGCCTGGCCGACCACAGCAGTGTTCCCGGCAGCGGAAGCCCGACAGCGCTGGAAATCCCGATCGTCGATAGGTAAGTATGTTCTAACCTAACCCCCTAACCCTAACCCTCCTTAGGGGTGCCTAACCCTAACCTCCCCCTCAAGTGCCTAACCCTAACCCCCCCTCTAAGTACCTAACCCTAACCCCCCCCTTCCCCGCTGCCTAAACCTAAGACCCCCGGGTGGGTGCCTAACCCTAAGTCCCCCCCGGGGGTGCTTAACCCTAACCCTCCCTCTCCCTAGCCTAGCCCTAACCCTCCCGGGGGGTGCCTAACAGAAAGGCCCCCCCGGGTGCCATAAACCTAACCCTCCCCCCCACGTCTGTCGGCTCGCGGTGCCCGGCATCCCTTCAATCAGATGCCGGTCTCCCGGCGTCGGGGAAATGTCAGGCGTCTACATCTAGACACCTGGCATTTCACCCTCGCCGGGATATGACAGTCGGGAAACCGGCTGCCTGTATTATCAGAAATTCAGATACAGGAACTGTATGTCCATAAATAGGTTGGAAGATAATCAGGTTGTAATTAGGTGTTATAAAATCTGTGGCAGTTCAATATACTAAGGGGTATATATACTAAAGTGACAGTTTTTAGAAATGGAGATGTTACCCATAGCAACCAAACAGATTCTACTTAACATTTAACTAGCACCTTCTAGAAGATAATAGCTAGAATCTGATTGGTTGCTATGGGCAACATCTCCACTTCTAAAAACTTTAGTAAATATACCCCTAAGAGTAAACAAATAGCTCAAACCCACGTCTCTCCAATTTACATCCATGGGGAAATTTTCACCGCTAAAGAAGACCTATTGATGAATAGGTGCCTTCTATTTTCAATAGATCCCCTTTAGCAGCAATAGGGTGGATTTTTATTTTTCAAAAATTCCTTAGTTATCGCTGCTATTTATTAAAAAAAATATATATACAGTCAGGTCCATAAATATTGGGACATTGACAGAATTTTCATATTTTGTCCTCTATTCACCACCACAATGGCTTTGAAATGAAACAAACAAGATGTGATTTAACTGCAGACTTTCAGATTTAATTTGAGGGTAATTACATCCAAATCAGGTGAACGGTGTAGGAATTACAACGGTTTCTATATGTGCCTCCCACTTTTTTAGGGGGCAAAAGTAATTGAACAAACTAAACAATCCTAAATCTAACTTTCACCTTTTAATACTTTGTTGCAAATCCTTTGCAGGCAATTACAGCCTGAAGTCTGGAACGCATAGACATCACCAGACGCTGGGTTTCATCCCTGGTGATGCTCTGCCAGGCCTCTATTGCAAATGTCTTCAGTTCCTGCTTGTTCTTGGGGCATTTTCCCTTCAGTTTTGTCTTCATCAAGGGAAATGCATGCTCAATCGGATTCAGGTCAGGGGATTGACTTGGCCATTGCATAACATTCCACTTTTTAGCCTTAAAAAACCCTTTGGTTGCTTTTGCAGTATGCTTCGGGTCATTGTCCATCTGCACTGTGAAGCGCCGTCCAATGAGTTCTGAAGCATTTGACTGAATATGAGCATATAATATTTCCTGAAACACTTCAGAATTCATTCTGCTGCTTTTGTCAGCAGTCACATCATCAATAAATACAAGGGAACCAGCTCCATTGGCAGCCATACATGCCCACGCCACGACACTACCACCACCATGCTTCACTGATGAGGTGGTATGTTTTGGATCATGAGCAGTTCCTTTCCTTCTCTTCTCTTCCCATCACTCTGGTACAAGTTGATCTTTGTCTCATCTGTCCATAGGATGTTGTTCCAGAACTGTAATGGCTTTTTTAGATGTTATTTGGAAAACTCTAATCTGGTCTTCCTGTTTTTGTGGCTCACCAATGGTTTGCATCTTGTGGTGAACCTCTATATTCACTCCTGTGAAGTCTTCTCTTGATTGTTGACTTTGACACATATACATCTACCTCCTGGAGAGTGTTCTTGATTTGGCCAACTGCTGTGAAGGGGTTTTTCTTCACCAGAAAAATAATTCTTCTGTCATCCACCACAGTTATTTTCTGTGGTCTTCCGGGTCTTTTGGTGTTGCTGAGCTCTCCAGTGCGTTCTTTCTTTTTTTATAAGAATGTTCCAAACAGTTGATTTGGCCACACCTAATGTTTTTGCTATCTCTCTGATGGGTTTGTTTTGATTTTTCAGCCTAATGATGACTTGCTTCACTGATAGTGACAGCTCTTTGGATCTCATATTGAGAGTTGACAGCAAGTGATTCCAAATGCAAATGTCACCTAGAATCAACTCCAGACCTTTTACCTGCTTAATTGATAATGAAATAACGAGGGAATAGCCCACACCTGTCCATGAAATAGTTTTTGAGTTGATAGTCCCATTACTTTTGGCCCCTTAAAAAGTGGGAGGCACATATTGAAACTGTTGTAATTCCTACACCGTACACCCGATTTGGATGTAATTACCCTCAAATTAAATCTGAAAGTCTGCAGTTAAAGCACATCTTGTTTGTTTCATTTCAAAACCATTGTGGTGGTGAATAGAGGCCAAAATCTGAAAATTCTGTCAATGTCCCAATATTTATGGACCTGACTGTATGTCGGAGAGGCAGGTGAGGGACACTCGCTTGCCTTGGTGTTACTAGCCTGGAGAGGTTAGGGTTTACTTACCGCTTCTCTGGGCTAGTCTCTGACATAGGCACATGTAGGAGCAGACTCACACATGTGGAGTGGAACTAAAAACCCACATTTTAAAAACAAAAATAGTTACAAAATATATTAAAAACTATTTAATTAATTAAACATGATTTATTCAGAGAATTAAGAGTTTTTCTAAGATGTTCAGTTATCGCCGCCCTGAGATGGCGATAACAGAGCAAATATTGCTGTGGCAATTTATTTTAAATAGGCTTTCCCATGTAAAGGCATCTTACCACCGACGGTAACCCTTTGATGTAAAGTGCTCTTTGTTAAGTATACCTAAATCATGCTTATTAAACAGGTTTTGTGGTAGCCCCAAATATGCTCATAGCCTAAGTAATATTCCAGCAGACAGGCTGTAAAGCAAATACTGTTTACAATTTGGTGCTACAAAACTCCACATAAACACCTGCTACAATAAAACAGTGAAATACAAGCATGCACATACCACTGACTGATCAAAGATTAGAAGACTGAATTAACAGAAAATGACTCACTAAATATTCTTTAAACTGCCAGATGCATTCCAAGCATTCAGGCATTAACGCATATCCCAAAAGTACTTTAAGGGCTACAGCATCATGCAACCATCTTCTAGAATTATCAACAAAAGAAACCACAATGGCTCTTGTCAAACAGCAGCTATTCAAAGGAGAGTGTCAAACTCCTAACAAAGGAGTTGTACACATAAAACAAAGATTTCCTCCAAACTAAAAATAAAAATGCTGCTTGGTGAATAAGCAGACAAATTTCTTATAAATTAAAGAACATTAAAAAATAAATGGTGAATAACACCTATTAAAATGTATTTAATGCATGCAATGAAGAATTTTACAAACAGACAATTATCATCAGCCTTAGACAAAACAAACTGATTTGGGAAATAAACATAAAAGTATTTCCAAGTATTTACTATTTATGCAGTAAAACTGGACATTAGAATCCAAATATATTGGTTAACTGTGGGCACCAACAGTGGAGCAACTAGGGTCTTTGGCGCCATGTACAAGAGGAAAAATGACGCCCCCCCAACTGTGTGCACGCGCTCCAAAAATGGGAGTGGGCACCTGCCACAAGCAGGGGCGCAGGGAGGGCGGTTCCGGTGGAGCGCAAGCTCAAGGCACCGAAGGAGTCTGGAGGTGTTGCCTTCTGTGTCCCCGGCAGCTGTCTAAGCTGACAGTCTGCCGGGCAGAGAAGGGCTGGGCCGGGGAGCAGGGTACCATGTGCCCCCCGGGCCGTGGGCAGACTGTGTCTCTGTGACACAGCTGCACTACACAGTGACAATCACACAGCTGCCAGCGACGGCAGTTATGTGTTTGTTTTAATTATCAGCCAGTGAGAGTCTGTCAGACTCTCATTGACTGCTGCGCCCACTGCAGGAGCCGGGCTAGAGCTCACTCATGAGCTCCATAATAGCTCACTTATGAGCTCACTCGTCTCTCCCATAATGCTGATTAGCCCGGCCCGGGAGGACGGACAGAGGAGCGGATGGCGGCGGCGGGAGCGTTGATTCAGGTGTTTTATTTTTTATTTTTATTGCATGTGTGGTGGGGGGGCACTACTGGGGGTGGACCACTACTGGGGGCACTACAAGGGGGGGACTACTAATAGGGGCACTACAAGGGGGGACCACTACTGGGGGCACTACAACGGGGGGCTACTACTAGGGGCACTACAAGGGAGGACTACTACTGGGGGCACTACAAGGGGGGGGACTACTACTAGGGGCACTACAAGGGGGAGACAACTACTAGGAGTACTGCATCGGGGGACCACTACTGGGGATACTACATAGGGGGGACCTCCACTGGGGGCACTACAAGGGGGGGGACTACTACTAGGGTACACTACAAGGGGGGAGGACTACTACTAGGGCACTACAAGGGGAGGACTACTACTAGGGACACTGCAATGGGGGGACTATTGCTAGGGGCACTACAAGGGGGGACTAATACTAGGGACACTATTAGGGGGGTACTACTACTTGGGGCACTACAAGGGGGGGACTACTATTAGGGGCACTGCATAGGGGGGGCTACCACTGGAGTCACTGCATCAGGGGACCACTACTGGGGGCTCTTTATAAAGGGCAATACTGGGGGTACTGCATAAGGGGGGACTACAACTGGGGCCACTATTTAAAGGGCACTGCATAAGGGTTACCACTATTGGGGGCACTGCATGGGGTGGGGACTAATACAGAGGGCACTATATAAGGGGCACTGCATAGGGGGTACCACTACTGGGGGCACTGCATAGGGGGTACTACTACTGGGGCACAATATAAGGGGCACTGTATAGGGGCTACCACTACTGGGGGCACTGTATAGGGGGACTACTATTGGGGGGACTGCTATTGGGGGTACCACTACTGGTGGCACTGCATAGGGGGTACCACTACTTGGAGCACTAGATAAGTGGCTTACTACTGGGGGCACAAGGGGCATTGTACAGGGAGGACCACTACTGGGGGCACTGTATAAGGGGCACTGCGTAGGGGGGATCACTACTGGGGGCAATACTAGAGGCCTGCATAAGGGGGACCTCTCCTGGGGCACAAGGGGCACTACATATGGGCACCACTACAGGGGGCATTGCATAAGGGCTCAACTACAGGGGGCACTGCATATGGGCACCACTACAGGGGGCACTTTATTTGGGCACCACAACAGAGGGAATTGCATATGGGCACCACTACAGGGGGCATTGCATATGGGCACTACTACAGGGGGCACTGGATATGGGCACCACTACAGGGGGCTGCCGCTAACCTTTATTTTTACTTATGTTTACTTTAATCCCATATGGACCCGCCTCCTCCCTGGAACACTTGAGGGGGCGCCATATCACGCATGTGTTCCGGGCACCCTGACTACATGCTACTCCTCTGGCCACAAGGGATGTGGCCACTGAAAAATGGGGGCGTGTCAATATAGCACCGCCATTTCTCGTCACACTGGGAACATTCCTTTCCATTCCATATGCACCTTAATGCCCCCAGTAGTAGTGGCCTTTATGCAATGCCCCTAGTAGTAGTGCCCCTTTTGCAATATCCACTGTAGTAGTGCCCCTTATGTCATCCACTGCCTCTGGCTGCCGCTGCAGTGAAGGAGCTGCCGGGCACCCGCTGGTAACAAAATCTCAGTGGGTGTCCGGCAAATGGAGTAGGCAGCGTCGGCGTCTCTCCAGCCCATCGCAGGCCCTGGGTGCAGCAGCCAATAAGAATCTGCCTGACTCTTATTGGCTGCTGTTGGGTGCTGTGACCTGGACTGCGGCCGGCGGCCCGTCCCGCCGGGTCCGACACATCGCTCAGAGCACATGCCCTGCTCAACCCTCCCTGGTTATGCCACTGAGCACCAACAGAGTGGAGTTGTGGTGCAATGACAGATATACAATAAACAGATATGCAATGACAGAAACTCCTTGTTTCTCAGCACTGTTCATTTCTTTCGTTCCTTGATTTGTTGTCATTTATACGTGATCCATAAAAGAGTGGACAAATAGTGTAAATGATAACAAATCAAGGGCAGAGGAACGTAGGAACAGTGATGAGAAACAAGGAGTTTATTATTGGTACAAATGATACACACCGAAGGCGCAGATTCGTACCCATTTTTGCCCTCATAATATATATATATATATATAGTGATAAGATCAAGTTGGTATGCATTCAGGAAGCCGACGGACGCAATGACGGCCGCTGGCCTCCAGACCACTTAATCCGTTCGAGGGTAAAATGACAGGCGTCTAAATCTAGATGCCTGTCATTTTACTGACGCCGGGAGACCGATCAAAGGGATGCCGGGCGCCGTCCGCGGACAGCCGCAGGGGGGGTGTTAGGTTTAGGGCTCCTGGGGGGGACATAGGGTTAGGCACCCCCCAGGGAGGTTAGGGTCAGGCTAGGAGAAGGGGGGGTCAGGGTTAGGCACCCCTGGGGGGAGGTTAGGTTTAGGCACCCCCCCGGGGGACTTAGGTTTAGGCGGCGGGGAAGGGGGGGTTAGGTTTAGGCACTTAGAGGGAGAATTAGGGTTAGACAAAGGGGGGGGAGGTTAGGGTTAGGCACACTAAAGGAGGGTTGGGGGTAAAATTAGGTTAGTTTATACTTACCTTTAGGACGATCGGGATTTCCTCCTCTGTCAGGCTGCTGCTGCCGGGATTTGAATCATACCAAATACGATCAAGTTAGTGGTGCCCACACCAGTCCAGGGTTTCCATGTAATTAGCTGATGCCAGTTTATTGTGCAGTAAAAATAAATCATACAACAAAATCCTAACCCGTCCGGGCTATAACTGAACAAAAAGGATCCCTCTCTCAACCATGGTAGAACCTAATGCCCCTACCACAAACATAGGCTTATGCACAGTACTCACGGTCAATGAATCACAATGTCTACTAACAATCACTTGCTGTTACCTGCGGTTTTCCTCAACATCCAATTGCTGTTGTCTGCAGGTTTTCCTTGATAGCCACTTGCTGAGCCCTGGTAGCTTCCTGCTGAGCCACTGTAGCCCATAGCACGCCCTTAATAATGTCCTCCATGTTATCTTTGGGTATAGGGTTGCAGCAGAATCTGGCTTCCCTAAGCATCTGTCGACACCACCATTATGTATTTCACTGTGTATAAGTTGATGTCCACAACAATAAATTGGTGTCTGTCACTTTAAATTTTCAACTTTTTTTTTTACTATGGTTACAATTTTAGTGTGTTGCCCACATTCTCCACCAATTGTGATAAGATCAAGGTAGGGGTGTCCTCTCATGGAGTAGATGGGCCCTTCCAAACACACAGCAGCCAGGAAACAACACACCAGTCCAGGGTTTCTGTGTAATTAGCCAAAGCTAGTTTATTGTGAAGTAAAAATAAATTATAAAATAAAATCCTAACCCGTCTAGGCTCTAACTAAACAAACACTATCCCTCTCTCAACCATGGTAGGACCTAATGCCCATACAACAAGCATAGGCATATGTACGCACTGTCATTGAACCACAATGTCTCTTAACAAGCCTACTGCCTCTTTCCCCAGGTAGTGAGACACTGAGTAAAACCCCTGACACACCTTTATCAGCCTCTTACAGGTGCAAGTACTAATTAGCCTGAAGACCTGAAAACCCCAAGTGGGCCTAATGGATGGAGCCCGTACTCACTCTTCATCCATAACCCCAGGAACCCTTATCCGGCTTTTACTAAAGCCCAAACTTCTATCAAGTCTGTTTTGTAATCACAGACATTTTCCTTGGGTTTTAATACATATAGGTCAAAAATATATCATGTGTATATAACCTAACCAGTGCTTTTGTCACTATATATATATATATATATATATATATATATATATATATACATACACAAGATGTGGCTATTAATTTATGAGACTGTACTTGTAAAGAATAAACCATACTGCTTGAGTTAAAAGTGAGTGGGGGAACAATGACTTTGGACTATCCCAAAACGGTTTTGCAAGTTTCTCCCCTCTCGCACAGAGAGTTTGCTGTCACACAGCATTCTAAGAAGTTGCGTTTTATCTGCGTGTCGTAAAAATGCTTAGCTCAAAAGTAGAGCAACGTGTTAACTTAAATTTTTTATTTAAATTTAACAAAACGCCCATCGAATATTTCCGTATGCTAACCAAGGCTTACAGGGCAGATTGTCATGTGCACGTGTGTTTGAGTGGCACAAAAGATTTGGGGCCTGATTCAGACCCTCTCGCATGTTGCGGCCGATTGCATCCTGCGTATGCTAATTTTTTAAATTGACGTCATGGGATGCGATCGCTTGCCAAGACAAAAGCACACCCACTTTGCCTGAGCAGGCGATCGCTCTGCGTATGCAGCAGCCCATCAGAGTATGCAGAGCCGCCCACTAGCACACGACATCTCCTGGAAGTGTCTTAAAACATTGGTACATCGAGCACCATCGGAAGCTAACTCAGCGCTTGCGGTTGCCTTACCCTACCGCAATCACTGCGAGGACTTCAGTGTAAAAAACAGCCAAGTGACGTGAACTATGACGCTGCCTGTTAATTATGCATGCCTTAAAAAACTACGTTGAAACACTCAGGCACGCCTGCGTTCGCACCTCCACTCCCCCCGTTTTTAATGGACTGCCCATGTTACCACCCACAAACGGCCTCTCCTGTCACTCACTCTGCTGGGCTGTCTTTGCTGGGCGAGCAGGCGGTATGCGATTGCAATGTGTAGTTTGGGCACGCGCGATGCGTGCGCATGGGCGTACGCAGACCATCGTGCCGCTTGCGAGAGCAAGCATATAGCGACTGGGTCTGAATCAGGCCCTTGGTGATGGTCGTGTGGATGTTGAAGATGATGAATGTCCAGGAAGGCCTTGCACATCAAAAACAAATAAAAACATGGAAATAATTAAGAAAATTGTTCGAATTGACCAATCCGAATGATAGCAGAAATAGTAAACATCAACAAAGAAACCGTTAGGCAAGTTTTGTATCAAGATCTTAGCATGACAAAAGTTTGTGCTAAGATACTACCAAGGCTTCTCACTGCCGAACAGAAAGAAAATTTAAAATTTGTACAGACATTTTGGAACAAATTCAAGTGGATTCACGTTTTTTAGATAAAGTTATTACCTTTATGAAACATGGAACTTCCAGTATGATCCTGAGACAAAACACCAGTCCATGCACTGGAAAACACCATCATCACTAAGAATGAAGAAAAGCATGTCAAACAATCAATCAGAAGAAAGAGGCCAGATTTGTGGAACAATGGTTTCATCCTCCATCAGGACAACACACCAGCACCACAGCTCTCTCTATGAAGCAGTTTTTGCCCGAGAAACAGATTGCAGTGCTAGATCACCCTTCATACTGGCCATACCTAGCACCGTGTGACTTCTTTCTTTTCTCAAAAGTCAAATCTGTACTCAAGGGAACCGTTTTGCATCAGTTACTGAGGTAAAGATAAAAAACAAAAGAGCTGTTGAGACAGTTAACAGATAATGAGCTACAGCACGGCTTTGACCAATGGAAAATAAGAAAGCAGCAGTGAGTGGATGCAGAAGGGAAGTACATAGAAGGGGAACGGAGTTAGACTTTACTTAATATAATTAAACATACATTATGGCATCAGTCTTGTATACCTCAAGAATTGAACCCCTACAGTGGCAGTAAAAGACAAAACACAATTAAAGGCATAGTCCGGTAAAAGGCCATTGTGTCTAAATGTCTTTTGATGTAGAGCATATGACATTATACCTAAGAAAAAAGACACAAACTAGATTTTAAATCTATTTCATTTATTATTATGCTTGGATATTGTAAATTTTGTCAACAAAGCCTAGGCTCCCGATTGTGGAACATTGCCAATGAAAAGGTCGTAAAGTGTTTCATGAAGCAGCTTCAATAAAAGACAAGCTAAATACTACAACACAAAAAAAGGGTGATGCTGGACATGCCACTAACTGGAAGTGTGCCAGAGATTGAAATTACTGGTACAAGTGACCAGAAACAGAGCAAGAGCTCTATAAGGAGCAACAAAGGAAAACCTCCAAAAAAGATACAGCAAAGAATTCGCCAACTTTGGGCCTGATTCAGCAGCATATGCAATTGCAACTACGTATGCAGATTGGGCCGATTGTTCAGTACTGCGCATACATATGCATTGCACTGCGCATGTGCTGCAATCGCACTGCGATTACGCATGCAGATAGGAATCCATCGCAAAGTGAGTAAGAGACCATGAGTATTTGGGTGTGGTGACGGTGGAGTGGTTGAAGAAACGCAGGCGTGTCTGTCTGTTTGAACGCCGTTGCCAGGGGCGTTCATAAATTAGCCACTGTGATTGCATATGCAGCTTGAGTACTCACTGCGAGCGTCAAGACTTGCAATTTCTGCGACGTGTCAGACTTGCAGTAATTGTGCGTGAGGGGCCGATGTGCTTCGATGGTAGTGATGTATACACAGGACTGCGAGGTACTACGGATGTGAGAAAGCAGCGGTGGGCGTCTCTATGCTGGCTGAGTGGTGGCAGATATTAGCATACTTTTGCAGCTTCATTGCATTCGATTACGCAGCTGGGATCACAATTGCGATCCATACTGAATCAGGCCCTTTGCCTACTGTGAACCTGATTAAGCTATTCGATGTGTGAACTGACCTCCATCACACAAAGCTGACACCTATCATAGGTTCTGCCAATAGTTTATGGATGACACCCAGCCCCGGCATCACAGTAAGTGAACATAATGCCATCCACAGATTGCTTCCTGTGTTATTTGTAAAGCTTGGTAAATTGCAAGCATGGTTTGCTAGTTATTGTGGCAGCATTATTTAGTGATAACAAAGCGCTGCTGGAGAATTATCTGAATTCTCCATGAAATTCTTGGGCTTACTTTTTATGCATAGAGTGGGATGTATCATGTATCATATTTTAATTGCGATACATCCCACCCCTAATTGTATGCATAGAGGCATTTTATAACACCAGTATGCAGCAATACTTATCCGGCAGAGCTGCCCATCAAAGAAGTGACATCCGGGTTAAGACCCGGGACTCCTAATACATGTGTGCAGCCATCTGCCAGTGCATGCGGACGGTTTGGGGGATGGAGAGGAATAATTCAGATCCCTCTGGAAAATAAGAATGCAGCAGTGAGAGGATGCAGAAGCCCGTAGGCTTCTGAAGGAAGCCCGAAGGCTTCTGAAGGCGTGCTATTGATGGCATTGTCTATTGGGCAGAAGCAGGACCGTAGCTAGGGTTGTGCGGCCGGTGCCATCGCACAGGGCACCAAAGGTCAGGGGGCGCTGTTTGGGCCTGTCAAATTTTGGTTTATTATAATTCTTGCTTGTAGCTTCCTCTTATTTCATCCCCAGCATCTCCTGGCCTCCGCTATCTCTTCCCTGGCCCTTCCCCATGAAGCCATGGCCCTTTTTTGGTGCATTATGCCCCTTTGAAAAATGAGGGGGGCGCCAATGCTCTTTCTGGCACAGGGCACCAAAAAGTCTAGTTACAGCTCTGGGCAGAAGTAACTTTCTGGAGTTTGCTGCATATGGGCACATCACAGCCCCATATAATTCTATAGGCCACGGGGCCTATAGAATTATATGAGATAAATCCTCAGAAAACTGCCATTTTTGGAGGTTTACCACAATACCTACAGTATAGATCATCATATTGAAGATATCTGCTGTAGACCTTTTCAATACATATGACAATCCATAAGTATTGTGGTAAACCTAAAAAAAATCAGTTTTCTGAGTATTTACCTCATTTTGCTGTTGGATAAACAGGGGCGCTGAGAGGGGAGGGTACTAATTACCCAAGGCCAAACTTGATGGAGGAAAATACAAGAATAATAAACAAACATGAAAAGTGATATACAAACGTACAAAGTGACTATGTGTATTAAGTGGTGATGCCCTAAAGAGGTCCAGCCAGAAAAGCTCAGGGGGCCCCACGCCCAAATGTTCACCCCAAATAAACTGACACTATAACAATATAAATAGGACTTACTTTGGATTATGCCTGTTACCTGGTGCAGTCAAATGCAAGGTCCCTATTCTCTATTCTTTTACCCCTATTCCCTTTCACTCTGAGCACTGTCCCTGGCCCTTCTCCCTGTTCACTGTAGTCATGCCCCATCCCAGTCGCAGCGTCAGGCCCCCTGCCCGCTTTCTCACTGCAGATGGGCTGCTTACCTTACTTTTGCAGGCCGTGGCCGCACCGGAGGTTGCTGCCGCAGCTGGATCACCTGGCGCTGTTGAGGGCAATCCGCGCTGGGCTCCGGCTGTGGAGATCCTGGCGTTTGATGCGGACCCCCCGGAGTCAGGTCACAGACTCCCATAGGGAGCCGCAGCCGCCTGCATCCGTCAGGCAGAGGACAGCGGGGAACGCCGGTAACGCACCACACGCTGCCCATCTGCAGACCAGCGCCGCCGAACCCGGTAAGTGGGCGCCGAATTGGCGCGCTTTGACATTACCCCCTCCTCTAGGGGTAGGCACCGAACACCCCACAAATGGCTTGCCAGGAAACTTCTGATGGAATTTCTGAAGAAGTCGATGTGCATGAATGTCTGAGGCCTTGATCCAACAGCGCTCCTGCGGGCCATATCCTTTCCAGTCCACCAAGAACTAGACTATATCTCGGGACATCCTAGAGTCTAAAATCTGCTTCACCTCGTACTCTTCCTGATGATGTATTGGAATAGCTTCTAGAGGATCACAGGGCTTCGAAAATCTATTCAGAACCAGCGGTTTCAAAAGGGAAACGTGAAAAACATTCGGAACCTTAAGTGTGCCAGGAAGTTTTAAACGATAAGCCACAGGATTTATCACTTAGAGAATCTGAAACAGCCCAATGAACCTGGGAGCGAACTTCATTGTAGGTACCCTCAGACGTAAGTTTTTGGTTTTGGTCTCTAGGAGCACTTCAGTGCCAGAGTATAGGCTTATTTACCTTACTCCAACGTTCCTGTGATAGTCCATTACCTGCCAAATTTGGTTTTGGTTGACAACCATACTCTGTCACCCGCACACAGTAAAGGAACCTTCCTCCTCCTTCTGTCTGCCACCATCTTGTATCATGAAGATGCTCTGCACAAGTTCCTCTTAACGTCCCTCCAGATATTGAGGAATCGTTTAACTGTATCACGGACCACTGGAAGAGCTATCGACCCAACGACTGGAAATTCTGGTAATGCAGGGTGTAACCCATTGTCACGTCTGAGACTGGAGTAGAAGACGTGGAGGACCTAAGTTGTGGGAGGAAGCGGAGATGAGGGGCCTGGATATATGTTCTCCTCATCCACAGGTCTTGAGTGTTGGCGAGACCTGGGCAAAGGTGCGGAATCTAACCCACAGGATGGTGTTCGCCAGTGACCCCCCCAATTGGGATTTGGACTTAGCTGCACCCCGTGAGCAGGTCGCGGTCCTTTGACCAGGTACCCAAGACCTGCGGGAATAGAGACCCAACACCCGTGGCCCAGAGAGGTGATGCCTGGATAGGCACTAGTAATACCCTAACCGTACAATAACTATATCTTGACATGTGGATCAAATATCAAGTGGAGACTCACGGTTACTTGAGAAATCGCCAGAGACAGAGGGCACACAGGTAGGGATGGTATACACTGCTGCACGGATATTCACCAGAGACGGGAGGCACACAGGTGGAGATGGTATACACTGCTGCACGATATTCACCAGAGACGGGAGGCACACAGGTGGAGGTGGTATACACTGCTGCACAATATTCACCAGAGACGGGAGGCACACAGGTGGAAGTGATATACACTGCTGCACAATATTCACCAGAGACGGGAAGCACACAGGTGGAGATGGTATACACTGCTGCACAATATTCACCAGAGACGGGAAGCACACAGGTGGAGATGGTATCACTGCTGCTGTAAGAAAGGTTTAGGAACCTGGACCGGGAACTCACTAAGGCACGCTAGGAGACAACCGTTGTTCAGGCAACTTCCTGGAACCTGTGGAACAGTTATATACCCAGGGGAACCCTTTTATAGGTGCACATCGTCAGCTGATCACTCACCTATCCTGGGAAGAAGATGCTGTCACATGTCCAGAATTGTGATGCCAGATACCAGCCCACCAGGAAGCCACTGCATGCGGGGAGAATACTCAGCTTCTCCCCCACCGCCGCGCCAGCTGCCCGACCACCCAGGATGACAGGGGAAGTCGGCAGCGCGGTAAGCGGGAGCCGATCCCCGGCTGAGCCCTGACACCCATACTGTATGAAGAATGCGAATGACCCGCTGACTCGTGAAACAAGTTGTTATGAGCAAATTCAGCCCAAGGTAGTAAAGCAATCCAATCATCCTGATTGGCCGACACATATATACGTATAAATTTCTCCAAATCTTGATTCACCCGTTCCGTCTGACCGTTACTCTGAGGATGATAGGCCGATGAAAAGCTTAGTTTGACCCCAAAACACTTGCATAATGCCTTCCAGAATTTAGAAGTAAATTGCACCCCGCGGTCTTACACAATGTCCTTTGGAAATCCATGCAACCAGAAAATCTCCCTTATAAAAGCCTCTGCTAAGTTTGGGGCCGAAGGTAGTCCTTTTAATGGAACAAAGGGCCTGATTCAGAGCCGCTCGCAAAAAGCAAGCGCTCGCTCTGAATCAGGGCGGCCGCTTTGTTTTAAATAACCTGGCCTCCTGGCCTCTTGCTAAGCTGTGGGTGGCCACCCACAGCTTTAGCGAGCGCCAGGTGATGATCGCGACCATTGCGACCATCGGGGTTGCGACGAGACCCTTGTGGTAGGGTCTCGTCTTTCGCAAGCCCGAGTGATGTCAGTAGGGCAGCCCACAAACGGCAGGCATTCAGGAACGCCTCCGTTTGTCCCGCCACCCCCCCACCCCGCCTACAAAACGGGGCGAGCTGTCGATCAACATCGACAGCCGCCCCGTTTGTAGCAAGCCCCGGAGCGGGAGAATTCCTCTCTCGCACCGGGGTTTGCGCACACGCATTGCGCACGCAGCGCGTGAGCAATGCCCCACCATCGACCTGAATCAGACCCAAAGTGTGCAGGTTTGGAAAACCTGTCCACAACTACCCAGATGGTAGTAAATCCTTGACAAGAAGGCAGATCTGTCACAAAGTCCATCGAACTGTGATTCCAAGGACAATCAAGCACTGGTAGTGGAAGCAGGGACCCTGATGGCGCGGGCAGTGGAACTTTGTGCTGAGCACAAAAGTGACAAGCTGCCACAAAGTCCTTCACATCCTGACGGACAGTCGGCCACCAATAATTCCTGAGACTTAGCTCCAAAGTTTTCCTTATGCCTGCATGGTCAGTGAAGCGCGATGAATGAGCCCACTGAAGTAACCTAGACTGGAACTCAAGTGCTATAAATGTCTTCCCCATTGGAATCTTGACCCAGTTGGTAGCCGCCACAAAACACGCAGGGTTCAAAATTGGTTTGTCTTCTTTTACCTTCTCCACTTCAACAGTGTTGAATGCTCGAGAGAGTGCATCAGCTTTGACGTTAACCCGGCCGATAGGTAATCACTAAATTAAACCTATCAAAAAACAATGACCACCTAGAATGACAGCAATTTTAGGCAGTGAGCTGTTTTGAGATACATCAAATTCTTATGGTCGGTATAGACGGTCACCGGATACTTCGCTCCTTATAACAAGTAACGCCATTCTTGAAGAGCCAACTTGATGGCTATAGTTCTTTATCCCCAACAGCATAATTCCTTTCTGGTGCAGAGAACATTCGGGAGAAAAACCCACAGGAATACCACTTGCCTGCATCATCCTTCTGTGACAGTACTGCTCCAACACCAATCGTGGAGGCATCCAGCTACAGGAAAAAAGCTTGATCACAATTTGGCTGCCTCAGAATGGGTGCTGAAAGGAAACACTGCTTTGAACTGAGGAAAGCGTCTTCTGCCTCAGGAGGCCACACACGAGTGTCTTGACCCTTTCTGGTAAGAGCAGTGATGCGAGCTGCGATGGATGAATAGTGCCTGATGAATTGGTGGTAAAAGTTGCAAAAACCCAAAAAGCATTGTATTGCTTTCAATCCGACTGGGTGGGGCCAGTTGTTGATTGCAGTAAGCTTTCCTACATCCATCTGAGGGCAGGAGCCCAATATGATATATCCTAGAAACGTTAATTCCTTTTGTTCGAAGGAGCATTTCTCAAGCTTACAAAAAAGCTGGTTGGCCCGAAGCCGGGACAGTACGTCACACACATGTTGGTGATGACTCTTTTCATCTTCAGAGAATATTAGGATGTCATCCAAGTATACCGCTACATACTTGTATAGTAAGTCCCAGAAGATATGATTCATATATTTCTTAAAGACAGCTGGTGCATTACTCAATCCAAAAGGCATGACTAAATATTCATAGTGGCCATCACAAGTGTTAAAGGCCGTCTTTCACTCGTCCCCGGGTCGAATTCTGATCAGATTGTAGGCCCCACGACGATCTAGTTTAGTGAAAATCCTCGCTTCTTTGATTCGGTTGTGGAGGATACTGGTCTTTGATGGTAATGGCGTTCAGGATCCGATAATCAACCAATGCATGGTCTCAACCCCCCATCTTTCTTTTTGACAAAGAACAGGCCGGCTCCAGTGGGTGATTTAGATTCCCTGATGAAACCTCGTTCCAAATTCTCTTTGACATATTCTGATACTGCCTGGGACTCAGGAAGCGAAAGAGGAAAAACCCTCCTGGGCAACAAGTCAATAGCACATTACCACTCCCTGTGTACAGGAAGCGTTTCAGCAGCCTTCTTACAAAATACATCCCTGAAGGACCTGTATGGAACAGGAAGAGGATCTTCAGAAGTAGTTACTGAACTCAGGATAACACGATGTGGAGGTTTGACTGACGATAAACATAACCCACGGCATTGAGGTCCCCATGACTGGATTTGAGGTTCTTTCCAGTCTAAAGTGGGGGTATGCTTGCGGAGCCAGGGTAGACTCAAGATGACCGGATACTCAGCTGACGGAAGTATGTAGAATGCTATCTGCTCCCGATGGAGTGCGCCCACCTGCATGGAGATTTCTGTCATTCAAGAGTGGATGGTAGCTGTGGGAAGTTTATTCCCATCCACTCCAATGATACACAAGCGTGTTTGTAGAGGTACACTCAGAATTCCCAGTTCTTGCACCTTTTTAGCGGAAATGAAATTGCCATCGGCACCTGAATCTAAGAAAGCCTTTAAGATCTCAGAGGAATTCCCATGGACCAGAGTTACATTGATGGTGAACTGAGGAGTAGTACAGTCTTTTGGGGTGTGTTGAAATGCACCTAATCTGACCACCCCTTGATCAGTTAGGCGTTCTCGTTTCCCAGACGTTTTGAGCAGCCCAAAAGAAGATGACCTGGTTTGCCATAGTACAGGCAGAGCTTGTTTTTGAACCTCCTCTCCCTCCCTCCCTCCTCTCCCTCTCTGAGGGTGCCGTGAACCATGGAGCGAGCTTGAAAGTGAAGCAACGGGACTGTTCCTTCTCCTTTGCCCTCTCACTGTGGCGAAGATCTATTCGGATACTCAAGGAGGTAAAATCGTCTAAAGTGGTTGGCAATTCTCTGGACGCGAGTACATCTTTGATCTGATCTCACAACCCCTGCATAAATGTGGTGATCAGGGCTTCATTTTTCCACCCTAATTCTGAAGCAAGGGTTTGAAACTGCACAGCATACTGTGCTGCCGATTGATTGCCTTGTTTCAGCTGCAAGATAGCTGACCCCGCAGAGGATACTCATCCAGGTTCATCGAAGACCCTCCGAAAAACTTTCAGAAATACAGCGCTGTTGTTGACCAGGGGATCATTCCTTTCCCACAATGGTGAGGCCCAGGCCAACGCTTGACCAGACAGCAACGAAATGATGTAAGCCACCTTTGTTCTCTCTGCTTGGACCTCAAATTGAATTGAGCATTGGTCTAGGAATCCTCGACAGCCTTTGGGATCCCCATCATACTTTGTAGGATTCGGAATGCGTAATGGAGCGGTAACCCCCGCAGCTTGTAGAGACACCGTAGGAGGAGTGGATAACTGCACAGAAGGCGACTGAGTAACACCAACTTGTTACATTAGGGTCTGCAGACACTGCTTAATCTGGGCCTGGTCTTGTTCTTGCTTCTCGACCCTAGCAAGAAGGTTCCTGAGCAGGTCTTGTGGAGATGGGTTCCCAGCAGCATCCATGTCTTTTTTGGCCAGAGTATTCTGTCACACGTCACGGATGGATTATGGATGCGGCCCATATTTAGGGAGTTGGCTAGACTTATGCCTGAGGCGTGGAGTCTAATGTGCCAGCGGTGTTCACCAGGGACACAAGCAAGAAGGTATGGGCTTAGTTGCGTCCGACACACAGGTCGCGACCCTCAGGATAGGTTCCCTTATACAGGTGCTGGTAAACTCTGGATGGAGCGGAGAAGAGACGTATAGCTTAGTCGACAGGCCGGGTCAGACCCAAATGGACTAGACGGTACCAGGGAGAAGGTGTAAACAGGTCACAGGGAATAGCCGAAGTCAAAACCAGATATCAGATGCAGTACCAGGGGTCAGACGAAATCAGGGTCACAAACGAAGCCAAGGTCAGAAACAGGTAATGGACACGCTGGAGTAAGGTAAATGAGCCTATACTCTGGCACTGGAGTGCTCCCAGAGACTTCCTTAAATATGCAGGGCTACCCCAGTCACTTCCTGTGACGTTGCAAAGTGTGTGTGTATGGCTCTTTAAATCTTAAACAGGTCGGCGTGCGTGCCCATAGGGAGCCGCGGCCGCCTGCATCCATCAGGGGAGAGGCAGAGGACAGCGGGGAACACCGGTGACGTACCACACGCTGCCC
Organism: Taudactylus pleione; assembly: GCA_031769625.1. Taxonomy (NCBI): domain Eukaryota; kingdom Metazoa; phylum Chordata; class Amphibia; order Anura; family Myobatrachidae; genus Taudactylus; species Taudactylus pleione. The sequence goes on from JAUIMM010000119.1 coordinate 16,975,867, forward strand.
CTCTGCAGACCAGCGCCGCCGGACCCAGTAAGTGGACGCCACAGTCCAGCGCACTGTGACACCCACTATGTTAGTGAGCGGGGGGCGGGGCTTAGGCGCCATCTCATGGGGCCCACATTGCAGGCTCCTGGGTCCATCCAGGAGGGCTTTGGGGTGGTTGCTGACCCTGTTTTTTTCTGTAGATAGGGGTCAAGCTAGAAGGCAGAGTGTGCAGGATCAAGCCCAGGCAACCCCTGTGGGGACTGTTTTCAAGGATCTTTTGCCCCTTCCCCTGTTGCTGCGCAACCAGAGCCTTTATCTATTGTTTCTGCCCTATCTAAGTTGGCTGCCGTGTTTGCACCATTTTTGGCAGCTTTGCCAACAGGGGCAGCTCCTAACTACTCCTTTGCGCCCGTTAATGCTAATGCTGAGAGTGGCCAAGGGAGGTCAGGTGTGACACAGTAGGGGCACACCTTGAGAATTTTGGCACCTAGTCTGGTGCAGCAGGGTGTTGTGGGTGCCGAGCTCGTTCCTGCGGTAGAACAGAGGCCCTGATTCAGAGCCGGACGCTATTAGCGCTCGCTCGCTCAGAAAAAGGGGGTGGCTATTCAAATGAACCATTCGCTCTTTGCGGTCTGTTGCCGCCTCTATGTCTGAACGAGCGAACAAAACATGCGGTCGTTTATTTGAAAAATACATCGATCAGCGTATGAACTGCTCGCTATTCTTGTGGCTGGTTTTTCCTACCACTATATTGCGAGCAGTTCTGACTATAAAACAACCAAGTGACGTGGTCAATGACGCTGCTGTATTAATTATGCACACCCATAATACGCCCATTTTGACCTTTAAGCACGCCTGCGTTCTGATCTCCACTCCCCGTTTTCAAGCACCTTCCCCTGTTACCACCCACATACGCCTCCTCCTGTCACTCAAAATAGCAGGCATTCGCTATATAGCCAATAAACGATTTTCGGCCACACTGACTGGTTCACGCATGTGTATTACAAACCGTACGCATGCGCAGATGGACGAACATCGCTCGGAACAAGCGTACAGCCGCTTACGAGCGGCTCTGAATGAGGTCCAGAGCGCTAGCCAGGCCGGTGTTTATGTGAGCCATAATGCTGTGAACGCAGCACCAGATGTCCTTCCTTCTTTTCCAGGTCATGATACGAGGGACAGCGCAACGGACAGTGAGGATGCTGGTGAGGGTCCGTCCAGAGTTGCCTCTAACACTGATACATCGGGGGCATCAGGTCTATCTCTCTCAGAGTCTAGTTCACTAACGTCTTCTTTTTCCTCCTCTGTTTCCAATACGTACAGTGCTGGCAGAGCACGCAAGCGAGCTGCGAAATATGCAAAATTGAAGGCAAGGCGGCACTCTAGACGGGGCATCGCTCTACTAAGCGCAAGTCAGTTGCGAAAGGGAAGGAAGGTGCTGCTGGTGTGCATTGCGACAATACGGCTGTATTGCGGGGTTTAATGGCGACTTGTCACATTAGGATATGTTTGCCTTGACAGAGAAAGCAAAGAAGGCTTTTAAAGTGACTAGGGCAAAAGGGGGTACTGGTTTGGAAGCATTTAAACCATACAATAATTGGTTATCTGGTTTTTGTGTTTTTTCTGCATGTTACTTGGAGACACCTCCAGAGGAACATCTGAACTTCATCAGGTATCTGCATTTAGTTCACAGCATGCAGAAATCCTCTCTAGGAGCATGGCTTGGCATGCTTATGATAAAGAATTTTGTCAGAAGCAAGATGGCAGGCAGATAAAGGACCTAGGGTGGAAGCACGTGGAGGTGTGGCTGGAGGTCACGCAGCGTTCATGTCCTGCCTATGAGGCTTCGAACGTGAGCAAGGCTTCTTGTACGGTTCGCCCGAGTCTGTAGCCGGCATCTGGGGGCAAATGCTTTGCATTTAATAATGCTTCCTCTACACAGGGGCGAAAATGTTGTTTTCATCACCCCTGCCTGCGATGTGGTGGCAGCCACCCAGTTTCCAAGTGCTTCAGATTGGGTGCCCAGCAGCAGTCAGTACAGCCAGCAAAGGTTGCAGGTGCTAAGTAAGGCTCTGTCGCCTGTCCCGAACAGTCGGGATGCAGAATTTTTGTTTGACGGTTTTAGAGCTGGTTTCCATTTACAAATTTGCGGGGCTGTTGACACAGGTTCACCCAGGAATCTAAAATCTGCTATTGAGTTGCCCCACATTGTGAAGGATAATGTTGCCGGTGAGGTTAGCATCGGGCACATGAAATGGCCTTTTACTGAACCCCCATTAGGGATCTAGTCCTTTCCCCGGTGGGGGTGGTTCACAAAAAAATTCCCAGTAGATACAGGCTCATTCAGCATCTGTCTTTTGCGCCAGGTTCGTCCGTAAATGATGCCATGCCAGTAGAGTTCACCTCAGTGGTGTACCAGTCTTTTGACGAGGCTTTGGCTGTGATTAGATTTTATGGTCCGGGTGCGTTGATGACTAAGATAGATGTTGAGTTAGCTTTTCGTTTACTCCCGTTGCACCCTGATTCATTCCGGTTTATGGGTTTTCGCCTCGACGACGGATATTACATAGACAAATGTTTGCCTATGGGGTGTTCTGCGTCCTGTGTATTTTTTGAGCGGTTTAGCACCTTCCTCCATTGAATTTTCTTGTGGTGGTCATGGGATAGCTCACTATCTTGATGACTTTCTGTGTCGGCCCCGCTGGATCGGATAGATGCAGTTATCTTTTGTTTTCATTGCAAGCGTTGTTTTTTCATTTTGGAGTTCCCGTTGCTGCGGACAGAACTGAGGGCCCTTCCTCTTGCTTATCATTCCTCGGTATCGAGATCAATACCTGTGCGGGTTCCTGTCGCCTTCCACCGGATAAGGTGGACAAGTTGCGCAATGCCATAGCGGAGTGCACGGCTTCGAGTAAAGGTACGCTGCGGCAGGCACAATCTCTTCTAGGCCTTTTAAACTTTGCATGTAAGGTGATACCGATGAGCAGAGTTTTCTCTCGACAGCTCGAAAGGGCCACGGCTGGAGTCTCTAAGCTGAGACATTTACTTTGTTTATCTTCAGAGATTAAGCGTGCCCTGGCTGTTTGGGTCTCATTTCTACAGGATTTTAATGGCGTCTGGTTGAGGATGTCTCGAGCCGCTGACAATTTCCAGCTGCAGTTGTTTACCGATGCAGCAGGTGAAACGGGGTTTGATTGCTACCTCGACGGTGCTTGTTGTGTTGCGCATTGGCCAGAGGAATGGGTGGTGAAGGGTTTTGACTAAGGATTTGCTCCTTCTCAAACTCTTTCCCATAATGGTTTCCTTGGAAACATAAGTTACGCAATCGTAGCATTGTGATCAGGTGTGACAACTTTGGCGTAGTGCATGCAATCAATCGGCAATGTGCTGCTTCACCGATAGTTTGCAAGAATGAGATAGCCAATGCGTTGTCACGTTTCCAGTGGGCTAGATTTCGATCTTTGACTCGTAATGCTGACATTGACGTTGTGCTTTGCCCCTCTTATGTTTGGCTGGTGACTGAGCCGGCTTGGAGGGCTTAGCAGAGCAGTCTCTAGCCTCTGCCACGCTACAAGCATATTGTCAGGTATAGAATGAGGTGGAAGATTATTCCCGTAGCAGCAGTCAGGCAGGTAAGAATTGGCATCGTTCGATGCTTTCTTTTATTTGGAGTTGGCTGGTAGATCCAGGACTTATGTTGTGCGCTCATTGGCGGGTATTGCTTTTTATTGTAAATTGAAGAACCTACCTGACTTTACTAAGAGTTTTCTAATTGTGAAAGCTTTAAAAGGTTGGGCATGGGCCTCCCAGAAGGTAGCTGATCGCAGGAGACCTCTAGATATGCATCTGCTTCCATCAGTGTTAGGTGCAGTTCATGAGGTGGCATTTTCTTCGTATGAGTTGGTGCTGATTCAAGTGGCTTTTTCAGTGGTATTTCATGGTGCTTTGTGGGTTTCAGAGCTGGTGGCATCTTCCAAACGGGTTGATGCCACCATGCTCCGCTCGGATGTCTTTGTGGGTGAGAGGTCGGTCCTTTGTAGAATACTGCGGTCCAAGACCAACCAAGTGGTAGGTGAATTTTGTTGGGTCCCTCTAGGGATGAACAAATCTGCCCTGTGGCCCTGGCTACACGATATGCGCTGTTGTGGCCGGATGTTCCTGGTTCATGACTTATGCATATGGACAGGACTCTGCTTACGAAATACTGGTTTGGTTGGTTTTTGAAGCAATGTGTGTTGAGTATCGGCCTCTCTCCTCAGGATTTTGGAACGCTCTCTGGAGTCGGAAATTAAGGCCCTGGGACAATGGAAATCGTCTAGCTAAAAATTTACATTAGGCCCGGTCGTTAACTTTGCCCATGTATTCGGTTCTTAAGAAAAACTAAAGTCATGTCTCAGTATGACATTGTTATGTTTATGGTCATGTTTATGGTCCACTGTTAAATTTCGTCTACTGTCTTGTCTGTTACCCTTGTCCATCCTACTCGGGAATTAGCTACTCCCCATTGCTGGCAATGGGAGTCTTGAGGGATTTGCATTTTTGCCTGAACTGACGGACTAATTCGGCTATTTTCAATTAATTAATTAGGTTCTAGTTTGTCCCTCGGCAGGTTTTTATTTTACCTCCTGCCGAGTTCACCTGTTTTTTTCCCAATTCCCCCCCAACCATTCTTTCCCTAGGTCTCTTTTTGTCTGTCTTAGCCACTTTAATTAGTAAAGTGGGATGACCTAATAGCACAATTTTTCTTTTTGGCAGATCCTCAGTAATTTACCATAATTTTATTGTTTTCCTATATTTATTAATGTTTTTTCTCTATTGCCTTTCCTCCACTTTTAGGGTTGCTCTTTGATGTATGTAACATTTGGGTAATAGACCACTCATATATTTTCTGGGCTTCTAGGTTTATGGCTTCAGATCGAGCACCAGTTTTTGCAGTTTCTGCTAGAGGCCGTTGGATAGGTTTCACGTTTCAGAGGTATGAGGTGGCATTCTTTTTGTTCTAGACTGTTGGAGTATGCAAGACGTTTTGGTGGTTCATTTAGGGGGCAATGAATTGGGGCAGAGGTCCACTTTGGAGTTGCAATTCGCTATCATCAATGATTTGTCGAGAGTGCTATCGGTATGGCCCTCATGGAGACTCGTTTGGTCTTTCATCGCACCTCGCCAAGTGTGGCGTGGGGTTAGGAATTTACCTGCTATAGACGAGGCCCGGAAAAAATTAATTCTGCAGTGGCTAAATTGGTGGTGGCCAATGATGGCCGTGTGTGGTTCCCCATATAGGAATTCAATTTCGTTTCAGTTATCTGTATGGGGCAGATGGGGTCCAGTTAACGGCGGAGGGTTTGTCATTGTTTGTCGATGATCTGTTTAGGGTTGTTGCGTTATTGGGGTAGTTTATCGTATGGTGGCGGTGCAGCAGTTCTACAAGCAGAACCTAGCTGTGGCGAGAAATAACGGCAGGTCATCAGTCCAGGTGCAATTATTTAGTTGACGTGTGCTCCCTTCGTTGACTGGTAGTTGGTTGTACCAACCTAACGGGGGGCAGTATCATCACCCAAACGTGTGGGTAGTCAAGGTAGAAGGTGAGTGGATACCTTTTGTTGCTTATAGGGGTTCCATAGTTATGTTCGTGCACTCTGGGCGATATAAGCCTACTATGCCTGTTGTCGGTTGTTTGTGGGCATTGCAGATTGGCTGATTTTTGGTCGTCCTTTCTTTGCCACCATACATCCTTAATTAAATAATAATAAATAAATAATTATTGCTTCAATAAATAGCCATCAGATTCTCTGCCAAATCTATGTCTCAGTGTCTTTATTTACTTTTAGTTTGAGGGTAAGTGGTTTGCACACATGACACACCTCATCCAATAGGTTTAAGGACCCATTCTGCAAAGAATTGCTTTTGCTTTTTACCTGTAATAAAACTGTCCCTATGTGCAAAGCACTGTGCAGAACACAACCAGAAGTATAACACAAACAGTGTGTCCCCTCTAATCCTCAGCCAGCCCCAGCACAGGACAAATTGGGCTAGTTTTTTTTTGTTCCTCGCAGTGGCCCTCAGCCCCATGTTGAAAGTGCTAGAAAACATAACTAAAGCTGGGTTCATAATATTCATATACACTTACCAATCTTTTGGACGATATGTCTTCCAGTAGTGCCATTTGAATATGCCCGCCCACTTGTGACATCATATTCATTGGATTCTGCAGGCGACATATCGATTGGCGGGTCGGCCGTACAGACACCCAGATGACACAGTATACAGTATCTGCTAGATATATCATCATCGGCTGTGCTGCAGGGCCATTCAGATATATCTGTGAATGACGTCGGTCACAGACATATATATCGGGTGTACACACCATCGCACCATCGATATATTGTTTGTCGCTCAATCCAACGATATATCATTCAGGCGTGTACCTAGCATTAGACCGCTGCACATTATACCACAGGAATAGACAAATAAATACATAAAAACACAATTTCAATATAAACTTTCATTGTATACAACAGAACACCAAACCCTCATTTACTACATAATTAATAAAAGAAAAATCTTTCTTGATCAGTCCGAGGGAAAAAAGGAAATACAATCTACTCTTGTTTCTTGATTGGTCATAGTCTAAATTGGGGAAAAAGGAAAAAAAAAAGGTTTTATTATATATTTATAAAAGTAGTGAACAAGGATTCAAATAAACTTTCTTTACAATTTCCGTGAGCCATTGTTCACTCATGACAGTTTATTAGGGCTCTAAAGCTGGGTACACACTGACAGATATATTGGGCGATCAATTGATCGCCCAATATATCTGGTGCCTGTCGGCCAGTGTGTAACAGCGATATGTCTGTAAACGATGCACAGCTGATGGACAGATATATCTGTCCATTGGCAAGTATTTCCCGACTGCCCGTACACAGCAGCCATGCAGAAAGGGGGCGGACCCAACCCCCTGGTCAGCGGGACCCGCGACTGCCTGGAAGTTGATGGTCGTTCAGTGTATATAAACGACCATCATCTACAGATATATCTGCAGATCACTCGGTCTGCAGATATATTTGCTAGGTGTGTACCCAGATTTAGAGACCTCTTTCTATTATACTATGATGACCAATGTGTTGGCCAAATCACTGTGCTAAGGCTGGGTACACACCTAAACATTTTCTGTCCAACTATCCAACTACATGATTGGTTGGAATAAAAATCTGGTAAGGTATGAAAGTAAATGACAATCAGCAATTTGCTCCCAAACGCCAGAAAATGGACAAAAACTGTTGTTTGAACAAATTGTTTAGATCAAACATTTAACAAACTTGTCTGACGACCATTTTCATCTGTTTTCTGCCATTTAGGAGCAAATTGCTGATCATCAGTTACTCCCATACATTACCAGATTTTCATTCCAACCATTCAACTAGTTGGATGGTTGGACAGAAAATATTTAGGTGTGTACCTATTGTCAATTACACCAGGCTCATATACCAGGGAATTAGGAAGAGCATCAGCACTTTCCAGCATGGGGCGGTTAACTTCTGCGCTGTGCTCAGGCTGACAGTGAGCCCATGTGCTAGGTACTACCAGGTGGCGAGTTGGTTGGAAAGGGGTTAATATTAATTTCTTAATGATTGTTTGCCTTTAATATTGTCAGTAAAATATATAGTAAGAAAATGTTAAAGCCAAACCCATTGTGGGGTTGCCTGAGGATAAATATGGGGACAACCGTCCTCTGCTACTTAGTTTGTTATGTTTCTTTGTCTTCCCTTGTTTACTTTTCCATACCCTCGTTGTGGTTTCCATCCTCCCGCTCACAGTTGTGCTCTTTCCGTACATTGAATAGTCAGTTTTGCATACACACTATAATTTGATATAGGACAAAGAAGTAAAACATGTTTCATATTTGGGGAAATGTTATTTCTTTTTATTACAGAAAATACTTTTATTGCTCATACTATTATAAATTACTATCATTATATATGTAAAGGTAGCTTAGTGGTTAAGTTCACTGATTGTCTTACAGCGACACTGACATCTTAGTATAGACAGGAGTATGAATGCCAATGTAGCCTCAAGACTAAGCGGCAAAATGGTGTATCACTGAGCCTGATTGTAAGAGTTAAGTAGGGGCCCAGTGATGTCACTGGACCCCCCACTACGCTGTGAAAAGTGGGCCTCGGAAGGGATAGAGATCCAGCACTGCCAGGTTCTCTTCATCTTCAGGCCTAAAAGCAGTCACCCCCCTCCTCACACGCACTGTACTTCTGTCAGTGGACATTGGATTTCCCAAGAATTTACATTAAAAGATTGGTTACATTAGGAACCAGTACAGAGACCAGGCCAATGTGGCTGCCACGGGGCCCAGAGAGGATGGGGCCCCAGAAATATTAGTCCAACTACCAAGGATGCTCCTGTTTTGATTGTCAGGACATGTACAGTAAGCCCTTTTTGGGTTTTCAGTTTCAGAAATTCTGCACCCCTGAACCTTTACCTATTCTATGTAATAATGGAGTAGCAAACAGCAATGTGTAACATTGTGTCTATACATTTATTTAGCTGCCCCATGGATACACATCGGGTTGGAGGCTGTAACATTGCGTTTTAGGGTTTGTGTACATGGGCATCTTTTTATGTCTTGCTGTTTTATCTGGGAGTTGAATGGAGGGGAGACTGACACTTGCAGAGAGATCATGAACATGGACTAGGTAAAATGTCCCAGCACTTCTGTATCTCTGGTCTGTCAAATGCTCAGTTCTCCTCAGGAGGATTGCTGTAAAACCATTGAGAAAAGCTGTATCCATCTGGCCTGAATGTGTATATTTACTTAACATTTAGTCATGTATATTTACTTAACAAGCCAGTAGTAGTCATTTACTATCTGTTAACTATCTGAGCTTGCTACACATGTAACCTTTGCATGTTTTTATTACATGGGTATGTCAGGCATACCTCCCAACCTTCCCAATATTGGAGGACTGTTCCAAGGTAGGGCAATCATGACATTGCACTGCCGCATGCTGTGGAGGAAGGTGTTTCCACAAGGTATGCAGTCGGGAAGCCGGCGGACCTAATCCCGACAGCCGGCTTCCCGACTGCTTAATCCAGGCGAGAGTTAAATGACAGGCGTCTAAATCTAGACGCCTGTCATTTTACCGACGCCAGGAGACCTGTGTCCGGCATCCCGATCGAAGGGATGCCAGGCGCCGAGCGTGGATAGCCGCGGGGGGGAGGGTTAGGTTTAGGGTTCCTTGTGGGGCTTAGGGTTAGGCACCCCCCCGGGAGGTTAGGGTTAGGCTAGGGGAAGGAGGGGTTTGGGTTAGGCACCCCCGGGGGGGACTTATGGTTAGGCACCCCCCCGGGGGACTTAGGTTTAGGCGGCAGGGAAGGGGGGGTTAGGTTTAGGCACTTAGAGGGGGGATTAGGGTTAGGCACCCCTAAGGGAGGGTTAGGGGAGGGAATTTGGTTAGTCTATACTTGCCTTAGGGACGATCGGGATTTTCACCCATGTCGGGCAGCCGCTGTCGGGATAGCCCTTCTGCTCCACAGGAGGTTTCTGTCCTCCTTGAGCTCGCCTTATCATACCGATTCCCTCCACAGAGCGTAATATAGGGGAAAAAATGTATACATTTTTTTTTTAAAACCCAAAGGGGGCCTTGCCACGCTCACATGGTGCCCCGGTCACTCTGTGAAGACCTCTGATGTTGGGAGAATGGTATGTGTGCACATGTAAATACACTGACCCACTTTGAAAATACTTGGATCGTACAAAATTCCTACCACTGAAAGTATAGGACATCTCCCAGTTACTGGTACCTATAAGAAAATGGTCCTTTAGGGGGGAGAGAGGCACCGCAGTCACCTGCTGACCAAGGAACACCACCATAATTGCACAGACTCAACCCACTAAATGTAAATCACATTTATTTTGTGGCAAAATAAAATCCCTTTGAGAGTGCAATATAAGACACAAGAGTGAGCCCAACCCTCATTTAGCTCAGAGTGCCTGATCTGCGCAGTCACTCATATCCTGCCGTCATCAGACACTCAGGGCCTGATTCAGACCCATTTGATAGGCTGCATTCGCATGTAGCCTGCCGATGTTTGCAATTGCGCATGCGTATAAGACTAGTCCATGCGATCGGGAAGCGTTCGCACCCAGTACATAGATGTTCCGCAAGAATGAGTGAGAGGACGAACCGTTTGTGGGCGGTGACGGGTTGGTCGATTGTAACGGGGGTGTGGTGGTGCGAAAGCAGGCGTGTCTGTGCATCTGAATGCTGTTTCAGGGGCGTACATAATTAAGATGCATCGTCAGCATACACATCACATGGCTGACTTACACACTGCAGCACTCGCAATGCTTGCGGTAGGGTATGGTCAGCTACAAGTGCTCCGTATGGGTCCGATGTTACTCAATGTTACCGATTGTTTAATACACTTCCTGGAGATGACGTGTGTTACTAAGGGAAAGTGGGTGTCTTGTGACAGGCTGGTGGGCATCTAAATACATACCGCGATCGCACAGCAAGACATAGTGGGCATGCTAATGTCTTGCTAGCGATCGCAGGATTTGCATACTTTGGCAGCTGACGGCTGCATGTGAACGCATCCTATCGAATGGGTCTGAATCAGGCCCTCAGATCCATGCGTTGTCTGTATAAATGTCTGCATTAGCTCAACAAAACGACATTCGTGCTCTCAGGCGGATGTTCGCAACTATTTAATTGACCAATAGTGATTACCAACGGAGAGTACATTAGACAAAAATAATGGCTTATTCCAGATCATGAAAGTCTGAGTTGATAAACCAGTTGGTACAATATTTTGGCATTGTGAGAATGTAAGGTGCCATGCATGAAGACCTCAATCACAAAGGTGTCTTAGAGGAATAGTTACTGTTGAATTTAGTCGTCACACACAGTTGTTTGGTCTAATTTTTCTTTCTTACCTGACCTGTTAGCTACAATAGGGACACACCAGTTTGACCACGTACATATTTTAAATATCTTGACATTGCAGCAATGACATAAAAAACAAGTTTGCATGACATGTATTTATAATGGTTTATTATAAATAGTAAATATTTACTGCACTTTTTTTTTTACATGAAACATATTGCAGCATCTGTTGCCGGTGACACCGACTACACACAGATAAAATGTACCTTCTTCCATCACCTCTAAGACGAAAGTGTGATCTCAGCACTAACCTTATCCTATCTAGACCCCTAATTAATTACCCATCATTCTTTAAGGAATGTTTTTTGTGCTCTACCTCGCTTTGCTTGTCCAGAAAAAACGAAGAAATAAATAAGACTGTAATTTATCTGCCCCAACATCATTTTTACACTTTCGTTATATTTTTTCTAAACTTTTTTATTGCATACCCATCTAGTAATGAAAGTGGTTCGTAGTAGGCATCTCCATTTTGTAAAGTGCACCCATTGTATGCACACACCCCATCCTTAACACTAGTTCCTAGTGACTAGGGTCACCCCACACATGACTGCCTCCACTGGGTGTGTTGGCAAAGGGTCCATTTTAATGAAATGAGGAAACATCCATTTGTATTGCAATGCTGTATCTGGCTAAAGATTTAGAATAAGAAAATGCTGAATTACAACTTCTATTATCCCAAGTGATCAGCAGTATCTGGAATGCAGAAAGTTGTCTGATGCTAATTTGGAATCCCACAAGACAACTCTTTAGACTCCGGAAATGTCTTTAGAGTAGGATTAAGCAACCTGTGGCTTGCTAGTTATTGCTGAAGTCCCATCATACCCTGTCTGCCATTACCTGGCAGGGCACCCTGGATCTTTCACCAACAGCTGGCAATCAGCAGGTTGCCTATCTCCAGTCTAGAGAAACACATAACAGAGACAAAATGGTGGAATTCTTTTCCTACTGTACTATAAAATAGAAAGTGTTGCCTTCTCATGTAGAAAAGTGTGAAATCAAGTTCAAGAAAATCCTTTGAAAATGAGAAATGCCTGCAGAAAAATACACTTCCACTGTATTAGATAAGACAGGGACAGGGATCTTGAATTGAGGTATGGTATTGCACATTGATTGACAGCCTAGAGATCCAAATAATTCAGTCAAAAACTGGCACTGGGTGTTCACCTGTCAATTATTTCTCACACCAAATGTATCTGCCAGTTCTTAAATGCTGGGTGTTAATCCTACTAAAGTCTTTATAAACATTAGTCACTGTTTGTCTATTTATGTCAACCTTAAATATCAAGTGGAAGATCCCACCTGAGGTTGTAACACGAAGAACTGGAATGTTATCTATACAGTCAAAAGAAGCTTCAAAATGACAACGTTTCAACATGACTGGTTCCTGACTGGCACAGAATCTCATGTCTTCCCTGTTCCATGCCAGTTGTGTAGTCATGTGCAAAATAGAAAGGCTTCTCCTCAACAGCTGTCTCATCACTTTGTTACTGACATGGGGAGAAGGTGAAACAGACTCTCCCAATTCGATCTTGTCATTTTCGTTGCTTATTCTTTAACCTGGATTTTGTTGAGCCATGTGTGTGAAGGCCAGGAAAACCTGTGACTTATAAAGCAGAGCTCTGTTGAGTTGTACACTTGGAATACTTGTTCAGTCTCTAGAGCTAGATAAGTCCTTCCAGCAGAAACACAGGATGCCCAATTTTGCCCTATATGACCATCTGGATGGTAGTATTTCCCATCATCGACTGCACTTTCATAAAAGGAGAAGTAATCATTGTCTATTTGTTTATTTTGCAGTCAAGCCCCATTTGGGGCTACTAATTGATGAGATTATCCATCCTGTCTTAAACTTCCGGGTATAACGTCATCAGAGCGACAGTCTCTCTATGCAATATCTGGCTTCAGATAATGAAAGGCACCTGTAAGAAAAAGAAAGATGTTTAGAAGAGTTAAGACCAACTCACTTCAAGAGCCAGCCTGAACCATAGGTTGACACTGTCATATGTAATACTGGGATATCAAAGAATATGGCTAATATTTTTATTCCTGGGACAAGTTTGACAAACCCCTCAGAATCTGTGATCACATACAATAATGACTCTTGATCTGACTTGATTAAAGGCATGTGTTTTTAATACAGGGCATGCCCGTGGTTATTGCATGTCGGGCAAAACCTTCTGTTTTACCTAATGGCGGTCAGGTCTCATGTCTCGGCACATAATCACCTCAAGATGTTCTTGACATCACTTAAGCAAATAATTATGCAACAGATGTTTTTCAGAGAACAATCAACGAGCACCGGAGACAAAAGAGACTCAGTGAGAAAGAGAGAGTCATCAACCTTCTGTTGGAAGCCACAATGTTTCTTGTTTTTTTTGTTTTATCTGATAAAAAAGTCAAATCACTGCATGTGAGGAGAGCCTCCTGCCTGAATGGGAATAGTTAAAGTAGAGTTCAAGCTTAGAAGATAACCTGTGACCTTCCAGTGGGATGTTGGAAATTGCAATGAACTTTCAGCTTCTGAGACTTCATTTATAGCAGTATAAATCACAACATATATGACACTGATGACTTATTAAATAAATATACTCACTCTGTCCATACTGGCCATATTGATATCCCGTTACAGGCTCCATGCTGTATCCTGATGTGCTATACGTTGGAGGGCAGTAAGACTGGGATGATGATAGACTATCCAAACTCTTCATATGTTCTATTCGCTGGCTGCAGCTGGCTGATACAGCAGTGGTGGGTTCAAGACCCCCAGTTAATGGAGATAAGGCATAGTCAGTCTGAGGTTGATGAGGCACTCCTCCGTGGTTCGTCAGGAGACCCATTACCTATAGGAAATAAAAATGTTTTTTTAGTCAACGGCATGCATTACACATACATACTCTTGTGCAATAACTTTGGGTATATACACAGTTAATGGAAATCTTGTTGAATATATCTTAGAACAAAGTTGCAGAATTTATGCAAAATCTCATGAATTCTCAGGCTACAATTGGTGAAACTTGGCATTGCAGCAAATAACCGAGATGTGGAAATTAAATTGTTACTGCAGATATCCTATCTCCTATTGCAGGGGGGACTTATGTATAGGAACATCTGGTACTACAGTAATTAAAAAATGACGAGACTTGCTGAAGACTTCAGTTTGAGTTACATGTGTTATATACATTTCTTACCATTGGGTGCTACATTTCAGACCATTGGGTGCTTTGTAGCGGCCCATACAAACTTTTGCTATGGGGCCTTCAAATACCTAGTTACACCCCTGAACACAGTTCTATGTTCTTCTTGTCACTTTGTCTCCATTTGCACCCTTAACCAAAACTTATTTAGAAGGGTAAGTGCTTTAAAATGTCTCTGTAAATTGTACATTATATAATGGATAATATAACCCCATACTGTAATTTATACACGTCAGAATTTACAGAAGAGTTTAGGCATAAGCACAAGTCTGTAGGCTAAGTGCTATTATACAGGCCACAAATTTCAGAAATGTAATTCCATCATTATTTACAGTAGAAGTTGCATTATTCCTTATTATACGCAACTTATCCCAATGAAAACAGAAGTAATGACATCAGAACTAACTGTTTACACATATAATTTACAGGTATACATTTACTAACATTACTGACAACTGACATCATTAATGGCAATCAGTCAGTGCAGAGACTAGACATTAATAGCCATTTCAATGAGAACGAGAATAAACTAATACTGCTTGAATTCCAATAACAAATCTTTTTTCACATAGTCTCTCAAAGGTTCTATAAATGATTCATATAAACATATATGTCAGAGCTTATTTTTTTAGACATTTGTAAATACATATATGAGATAAAGGAAGTTAAGACAGTAAATAAAATATCTAAAAGAAAAACGAAAAACAAATCAGTGATATTTTTGCAAAGTAAAAAAATTGTTCAAAAAGTTGAAGTTTACTTTATACAGTGAATAAGCAGAACATTTTCACTTAATATGTTGGGCAAATGTAGAACTCTAATAGGAAGAAATACAAGTCGTCAGTTTAGAGTGGGCCTCACTGCATCATTTGAACTCTAGTCTTCCGTGAAGCTACCTGCACTGAATTAACATCCTAATATTTTTATTTTCCTGCTTATGTCTGTTGGGAAGCTAAAAAGGGAAGTAGCCCCAGGCTTGAAGACCCCTGTATTTTTTGTGCCCTGACCTCTTCAAATGAACACAGAACCAAAGGAAGGGCACGGTCACCTCGGTCTAATCCCTTTTACCAAACTAGTGAGTATCTACTTAGCTGTGTTTCCTGTTCCCGACAAGCTCTTGTGTCCACCGTGAAAGAGCAAGCATCAGTGTTTGCAGAGGCAGACCTTTGTGCAAGTCTCTCACACACTTGAAAGCTGTCTGCCTGGTTTAGAATTGCCAGCATCCGTAATTGGGTAAGAATGAATGGTGGATAATTTTTCCTGAAGACTCGCATAATGTAATAAGGATCTCATTGCATGGCAAATAATATCCCAACACATCTCTCCTGCTTCTTGAACTTCCATAGCTCCAGTTATCTGCAATGTTACCTCTTAGCTAAGTCCCATGGAAATTAAACAGTTAAAAAAAGCTTAATCTAATGAGACATCCACCCTAAACGGCTGCAGTGAAAATACGCTGCAAGTTCAAATCTAGACAATGGGCTTTTCCTAAAAAGTTCAGTTTTAATAATATTATTTCCAGATTGTTAGAAAAATAAATGAGTCAGACAATTGATAAACCCTATGACATTGTGAACACATCGTCTAAATACTAAATAACAAACTAATCAAGGATGTTTATTCCTAAATGCAGATCACTTCTTGTTTTATTATCAAGAAGTCAATATACAGCAGTCTTTATTACATGATTTCATTTTACATCCCTGATCAGTAATTGATGTTATCAGGAGACTATTCAATATAGTAAAGAAACAAAATGACATTCTGGGCCTTATATAATAGCCTGTGAGATGCAGGCACAGGTCCGATTCCTGAGCTCCAGTCCGTATTTCTCAGAACCCAATTAAAACTCCTCACACTCACTTACAAAGCCCCCACCCAATCCTCTCCCATTTACATCTCTGACCTCATCTCTCTTCACAAATGAACGCCGACTCTCCTCCCAACCGATTACTTGATCCCATTCCACCTCCAATATTTTGCCAGTGTTGTCCCCTACCACTAGTACTCTCTCCCTCTCCGACTCTCCACCTCTACAAAACTCTCAATGAGCTCTCAAAACTCACTATTTTATCAAAGCTTTCCAGCTCTCATCCTAACCTATCGCTCCTTTTTTTTTGTTCATACTGTTTCTGTTCATGTACTCTGTAAGGTGCTCCAGACCCCTTCATGTACTCTGTAAGGCACTCCAGACCCCTTCATGTACTCTGTAAGGCACTCCAGACCCCTTCATGTACTCTGTAAGGCGCTACAGACCGCTTCACGTACTCTGTAAGGCACTCCAGGCCCCTTCATGTACTCTGTAAGGCACTCCAGACCCCTTCATGTACTCTGTAAGGCACTCCAGACCCCTTCATGTACTCTGTAAGGCACTCCAGACCCCTTCATGTACTCTGTAAGACACTCCAGACCCCTTCATGTACTCTGTAAGGCACTCCAGACCCTCTTCATGTACTCTGTAAGGCACTCCAGACCCCTTCATGTACTCTGTAAGACGCTCCAGACCCCTTCATGTACTCTGTAAGGCACTCCAGACCCCTTCATGTACTCTGTAAGGCACTCCAGACCCCTTCATGTACTCTGTAAGGCACTCCAGACCCCTTCATGTACTCTGTAAGGCACTCCAGACCCCTTCATGTACTCTGTAAGATGCTCCAGACCCTTCATGTACTCTGTAAGGCGCTCCAGACCCCTTCATGTACTATGTAAGGCACTCCAGACCCCTTCATGTACTCTATAAGGCACTCCAGACCCCTTCATGTACTCTGTAAGGCACTCCAGACCCCTTCATGTACTCTGTAAGGCACACCATAAGCAGGAAAATAAAAATATAAGTGAGTGATAACACAAGGGGCCTGATTCAGAGCCGCTCGTAAGCGGCCGCTCGTTCGTTCCGAGCGATGTTAGCCCAACTGCGCCTGCGTACGGATCGTTATACGCATGCGCTAACCAGTCAGTGCGGCCGAAATTCATGTGCTCGCAAAACAGCGAATGCCTGCTATTTTGAGTGACAGAAAGAGGCGTATGTGGGTGGTAACAGGGGAAGGTGCTTGAAAATGGGGAGTGGAAATCAGAACGCAGGCGTGCTTAAAGGTCAAAATGGGCGTTTTATGGGTGTGCATATTTAAAACAGCAGCGTCATTGACCACGTCACTGGGTTATTTTATAGTTCATACCCTTGTCGATGTACTCGATTAATCTAATAAATAGCGGACATGACGTAGGATGCGAGCGGCCAGGGGGCGTATTTTTCCAAAAAACGAACGCAAGTTTTGTTCGCTCGTTCAGACATAGAGGCATAGATGGCACGCTGCACACGGGTTTCCTCTGGCATTAATACTGGAGTAAAAGCAATTGCAGCTATGCAGATATGCAAATTCTCAGAGATCCATCTCTGGGCTGGAGCACGTACATGTGGATACTGATGATGGTTATTGAACCAAGCATATGGATAGTGGTGTACCGGTCATGTAGATGCATGCATCTCAGTATACAGCTGAATATCCGTATTTAGTTTGGTGCAAGCAATGCAAGTGTAATTACGGCCAACTTGTGTGCAACTCTGAATCGACGCCAGTGGGAGCAGTAGGGACTAGCACCAAATGACACAATGATGTTACTGGCTTCTAGTAAATACATAGGGTGAGTTTTCATGTTGGTTCTGCTTACAAAATGGCTGCCTATGCTGTGTGTGAGCCAAAGTGTAGATCATTTTTCTCTTTTCAAACATTTTTCTCATGTAAATCCCATTTCTTTTCCCTATATGTTATTGTATGTTTCCAGTACAAGAGGAGTTAACAATAACTGTTCATATTTGACACATGTGTAGCGTGTAATTAACAGAAGCTTTCTCCACAGGAAGCCGGACACATTGTCCTGAAGATGTCCAGAGCATTGCTCTATTGTGATGGGAAACAGATGCAGGCCAGAGCTCCCAGTTCTAAGAAAAATGGTGCCACCTGCTCTGTGCTATTCCCGCTGCGTAGTATGACTGAATTCCTCAGCCGTGTTCACACGGGCATGAATCAACTGATGGCAGTTTCTATCTCTCATTCTTTTGTATGGACATCTCCATCATGTGTGTATAATCTGTCATACACCTTGATGGGATTTCTCCAGCTAAGCCCATTCATTTTAGAATCCATTTTAGCACATATATGTGGGTGGGAAACACCCGTGCCACACGGCTAGATGTAAACCTATTATTTTGTGCTTAAATAAAACTGCATGGAGGAAGCCATTTTCTAAGCTGGACCAAAATTCATAAAAGTGCAGCATATTAATTCCTAGGAACTGACATCATTGAATTGCTGCAGAGTGTCTGTGAGCCACTCATAATACCTTAATAGTTTCTTCACAAAGGCAAGCCCATCTATTAAGACATTGCAGTCGATATATCTACGAAAGCATAGCTGGTCTTCTAATATATAACACTTTTAGTTTCAGCACTAATATATAACACTTTTAGTTTCAGCACTAAGGGGTCTATGTACTAAGCCTTGACAAGAGAAAAAGTGTATAGATACCAATCAATTAGCGCCTAACTTATTTTTAAAACACAGTTTGTAAAGTGACAGTTAGGAGCTGATTGGTTGGTAATTTATCTCATCTACTTTATCTCTCTACAAGGCTTAGGGCCTGATTCAGACCCGCTAGCGAGCGCACAGCGCTAGCAAGCGGGTCGATGGTCAGCCAGTGCACACGCGGTGTGCACAATGCGCGTGCGCGAGCCCCGGCCTCCTGGCCGCTCGTATAGCTGTGGGTGACCACCCACAGCTAAAGCGAGCGGCCATGATGATCGGGCTTGCAACGAGACCCAGATGTCAGTGGGGCCGGACTCAGACGGTAGGCGTTCCCCTGGGAACGCCTCCGTCTGGCAGCCACGCCCACGGCACGCCCACCAAAGGGGGCGTGCTGTCAGTCACCATCGACAGCACGCCCCCTTTGGTGCGAGACCCCGAGCGACGTATTCCTCGTCGCTCACCGGGCCTCGCGCATGCGCACGACGGAGCTCCCTCCGTCGTGCGCATGCGCATTCGGCAAACATCGACCGGCTTGCGAGCGTCCTTTGCTCGCGAGCGGGTCTGAATGACCCCCCCGAGACCCTACCACAAGGGTCTCGTCGCACGCCCATAATAATCACGACCATCGCCAGGCCGCTCACAAAAGCTGTGGGTGGTCATCCACAGTTATGCGAGCGGCCTGGAGGCGGATTTTTATTTTTTTTTAAATCCGCACTTGATTCAGAGCGAGCGCTCGCAAATATCGAGCACCTCTGAATCAGGCCCTTAGTACATAGACCACTAGTTTGTTCATTTTACTGGCATTTATATCGCTGCACTGATTTGGAAGGACAATAGAATTCAATAATTATTTCCGAATTTGTCATGTCAGCCATTAGGAGGAGAAGGTCAGGTCCACATTAATAAGTGTCAATGGACTACAGGAAAACATTAGTTGTCTATATTAGTTCATAAATGAGATGATACAGCTGGAAAAGAGTATGCTCTGAGTTATCGAATGGGCAGAATTTAGGAATATTGTTCTGCTACAATGCAAAACAAAACATTAAGAGACAATATTAATTGTAGTTACTTTTTCTAGCTATTACATCCTTTCTGTGGAGTAATTTTGCCTATTGTTAATGTTTCCAAGAAATTAATTATTGGAACTTTCCATCACAAGGAAACAAGGCATACAAACATTGCAAGCTCTCATTTCATGAACTAAATTTGTTTAATTCGTC
Organism: Taudactylus pleione; assembly: GCA_031769625.1. Lineage (NCBI taxonomy): Eukaryota > Metazoa > Chordata > Amphibia > Anura > Myobatrachidae > Taudactylus > Taudactylus pleione. The sequence goes on from JAUIMM010000119.1 coordinate 16,995,744, forward strand.
CATATGGGGAATGCGGATAAATTACCGCCGTCCAGAATGCCGGCCGTCGAAATCCCAACGGCAGAAGGCCAACCCGGGACTAAAGATAGGCGTCGAAATGCCGACGCCTATCTTTAGCCCCACGCCAAAATCCTGACACCCAGCACGCCGAACAAGGTAAGCCGGGGATAGTGATGTTGTCGCAGCAGGGGGGGAGGGTTAGGTTTATACACCCCCAGGGAACTTACGGTTAGGCACCCCCCCGGGGAGGATTAGAGTTAGGCTAGGTGACGGGGGGGTTAGGGTTAGGCACCCCTGTAGGGAGGCTAGGGTTAGACACCACTGGGGGGAGGTTAGGGTAAGGCACCCCTAAGGGAGGGTTAGGGGGGGAGGAGGGGAGGGTTAAAGTACTTACTGGCTGCTGTCGGGATATGAGAACCGGCGGCTATTCAACCATTGGTATTTCATACCGATTCCCCATATGGAGTGCACATCTCTGCGGCCATTTGTACACCAGGCCTGATATGTCATCATTATCACTGTACAATTGCACTAGCCCCATAGGCAACGGAACAGGGGGGGTAAGGGGGCAGCTCATCTCCCCAACATTTGAAAGGCACAGGGCCAGGCGCAGACGGTCATGGGCTGTGCTTTACAGCAATACGGCTGAACAGCCCCTGCACTGCAAGGTGGAGGAGGTGTAATGTGTGGTGTTTAAGGTAAAACACCGCACATTACACCTTCTCCTCCATGCGGTGCAGGGGGGCACAGCCCCTGACTATCCACGGCCATTGTTCCTCCAGTCCCGACCCGGATGTGAAATTGCGTGAGAGCGGAAGTGTGGTTCCATGGACACAGTGGGGTTGCATGCCCACAGAGCTCCGGTGCAACAGGTAAGTTGGAGTTGATGTAGGGGGTGGGGGGGCGGTGAGGGGACGAACAATTTTATGTTGTCCCCCAACATAAAATCGTTACGACGCCCCTGACTAGCCCTATCCTATGTATGACACTACATCACCTGTCGTTGTATATAGTTGGTTCCGAAGTATGCACAGAGCAAATACACACAAAACACGCCTTACAATGAACCAGCGTTCAACTCTGCATTGACCCATTGCTTTCATTCTGAGCCTTCATCAAGTCAATCGATAGACTGTCAGCTCTAAAAAGTAGAGCTCTGATTTCCTATATGCTTATATGGTTGTGTATTCATGGTGCTGATAACTGACCATTAAGCACAATTGAAAATGGTTAAATGAAATTAATTTGTGGTGGTGAACAGGGGAATGCAGAACCGGCACCATTTTTTTTCGTCTAGTTTTTTAAATTCTTATTTATTATTTATTTATTAACAGTTTCTTATATAGCGCAGCAAATTCCGTTGCACTTTACAAACTTGAATCAACATTAACATTTTACTGGGTTGTAAAAGACATACATACAAGACATACGTAAAACACATACATAAGGGTAAGAGGGCCCTGCTCGCAAGCTTACAATCTATTCTTATAAGTAGTTCCAAAAACAATATATTTTCAGAAATGAATAGGATAAGCATCTGTACACTAATCCAGAGTGGGGAAGATACTATAAATCATGCATCAACTTGTAACTTTAGGTGAGTACTGGCACCTTTTTTAATAAAACAAAGTGAATTGTCTCCTATTTATGAAGTCGGTTCAGAAAACGTTTCAAGGATAAGTTTCACAATGAGCATTTAAAGAACATCAGCAGTAAAAATAGAGTTATGTGAGAATTCCATCATAAAGTTTTAGTTTTAAAAATGTAATGCCAAAGCTTTTATGCACATCGATTTGGCTGTAATTTCACCCGCCTTGTCTGTTACAGTGTTCTTTTAAATGTCAAAGTGCAAATAAATTTGTTATACCAAGATGATAGGCCCTTGTCTCAGTACATCTTTCATGTAAAAGCATGTCCAGCCAGTCCAATTAATTAATAGATAAATCTCCATTTCTGCTGCCTTGTTCTATGTGATTCCATAACATTAAAAAAAAAAAAGAGAAGAAGATTGTTTAATTTTAAAGTCAATCACTCCTACTGTGTATTAAAAGCCGGAAAGTTTAGACTTCCTGCTAATATGCAGTAGAAAGCACTGAAATGTAATTACACTTACTGTTAGAAAAGGGAGGTTTTATGAGTTATTTTGCCCATAGGCAGTAATGTTTATTCCATTGCATTTTACTGCGCACCCTTTTTAACTCTCGAGTCTTTGAACTTTATATTTTCACAGATTTATCACTGTCTAGCAGAGAGTAGCTGAAGCCGTCTCAAGATGCTAACCTCACGTAGAGGAGAGGGAAGAGACGCAAGTCGTTATTTTTGCTCCCCTTTGTGCCATTAAAATCTCATTTTCTGCCTATTAAGATGCCCTCTCAGTGCTAGAGCCAGGCTGATGAGTGTGTAATTGGGTATAATTGTCTTTTCACTTTTCATTTATGTCATTCTCAATATCCTTCTGTTTCCTCTCACTGCCGTGAGGAAGATGTGTTTGGGGAGGATACATAGCTGTGAAGCTGCCCCCACTTAGCCCCACAAAGAAGCCTGATTTTAATTATAGATTGCATGCCGTTCAGTGAAACTATTAGACACCTGAATATTAGTCCCTCTGATATAATAAAAATCCCTCTGTTTAGACACACATTAACAATGTCAAACCAACCTCAGGCAGATGTGGACCGTAGTAAATTCAACCAACCTTTTGACACTCAATTACCAAGTCAATTTATTTTACTGGAATTCCCAAGTACACCACCCAAACTCTTCTGAATGAAAATTAACAGTATAATTATTGCTCTGAGTAGCACACATATTGGTAACATGCCAGCATTTTGCTAACCTATTGATGCTGATGGGGTTTTTTTTTTTAGTTTAGTTTATCATTCTTATTAACCCTAAAAAACACAAGATTTGCAAATATTTATGTCCGTAAGTTCCTACACATTAAAAGTGGTTTTAATCAGTGTGTGTGGGCATTTGCGATCCATCACAAAGCCAGTCATTTATTTATTAATTAATTCAGACTCTGTTTGCCTATGAACAGACTTAGCTACAAAATATTTCTGTCACTATGTGTGAATATTATCTATTATATTTTATGTTTATTTATTTTTTTTAAATGTCTTGTTGAAGTGAACTGGTGTCTACCACGTAAGCAGTTTGAAAAAAATCAGTATAACGACTAATATATTTGTCATAAGAGGCAATAATTGTTAAACAATCACTCATACGGTTTTGTCTGTAGAGAAGTTAGCTATAACAAACATGTAAGTGAGCGAGGCTGGAAGCTCTATTTACAAAGTAGTGTAACTAACTTAGAGTTTTACATTTGTGTTGAATTTGTCTTGTGTTTTGGAACTCACGATCTTTGCTGTACAGTTCCTCCAGATTCTTTGCCTTGTGGCCACTGTCATTTTTAACTCCAGAAAGGTCCAGATTATTTTGGGGGAAGAAAAACACTTGAAAGACAGCCTACCAGCCACAGCTTTTGAAGTAGCCAGTGCGGGGGTGGAGGAGGAATAAAGGGAAGGAAATTTGCAAAACAGAATCATGTGGCTCATATAAAGAACGCTTTATGGTTCGAATTTGGCAATTTCTCTCCTTCTTGCCTGAGGTGCTCAGCCTGTTCGGTTCTGGCACTCAGCTAAAGGAATGAAAACACTCCACTGACCTGAGGTGAAAGGCCATTGCCAATGGTGGGGTTCATGGGGTTGGAAGGCCCGGATGAGGGTACAAAGCTGTCTGTGTAGCTGGAAAATCCATGCCGGCCGCTGGGCAGGCAGTAGGCCGAGCTGTTCTCAGGGTTGGAAGGAAGGCTGCTTTGGTGAACACTGCTCGGAGGGAGAGGTTGGGGCCTGTGAACCGTGCTGCTTGGATCAGACACAGCTGGAAAAGGAGAAAAAAAATCAGAATACTCTTTTTTTAATCTTATATAGAGACATGTTAATAGGGAAATAAACTTGAACACAGTTTTCAGTATACAAAATGCACTGTAATTACTTTGACACAATTAACATGTATTGAATTCATAGATTGTTTCCATAGTTAGTAGGGACTGTAATAAAACACTGATTATAAGTAAGGTAACAGTTTGAATTGGAAAGGTTTTCTTCATTTTTATAACATTTTGCATTGGTTGCTCTTAGATTGGTGATACGTGGCTCTCTGAAGTGTGTGAGGACTTACCTTGTGGTATAGACGTAGGTTGGTAGGATGTTTCTGATAACTGGTAAGAAGACAGACCTGGCATCCCTGCAGGTGGAAAAGCCCCTGGAATCAGGTGGTTAAAGGCCATTAACTGATTGGCTCCTGCTTGCTTCCTCCATCTGGCACGTCGGTTACTAAACCACACCTGGAATAGAAAGGTCCACAGCAGTTGAAGGACAATGTATGTACATGCCATGGCGATTGTATATACTTAATGCCTACACAATGTGAAGGTAGACATTTTAGGGGCTGGACCAACATTCATCCTATCAATTCACTAAGAACCAGTGAGATCCCAGATACACCGCCATGCCCCTGAGATGTCACCAAAACCTAGAGAATGGATAGGCTTCAAACTCATGAATAGTAGATCTGCCCACAAATGGCAACCTCCGCTATGTGGACACTTTTATGAAACAGACACAGAGAAGAGAGGAATTGCAGTTTTATAAATAAATGTTACGAAAACAAAATAGTATAACTGGAAATGTCACCAATTCATAATGAAAATTTATAGTATAGATTTATGTGCTGGGAAAACAAGTGTAGCATGTAAGGAAATAAATGAAAAATATATTTTAAATGTTTATTATTGCCTTGCAAGGGAATACTCTTGTGCCATTTCTTGTACCATTTTACTTGTCCAAACAACATTGTAATTCTCAAATTAAAACCAGTAAGATTACATCATTATCCAAAATCATTCATGTGCACTCTGGGATTTCATCAGCAGTGAAATGAACGGTCAGCCTTCTCTGGGGGACAATGATGGGTGAGCCCTATAACATATTGTGTAGATAACAAACTGTCTTGTGCAAGGACAGATTGTGTAGTGAGTTCTGACCCAACACCGTCACTCCCCAGGGTGCTGGAACACCATTATCCAAAAAGATCTATACAATAAATGTAAATAATTACTGTCTCATATAATAATTACTGTGTCACATCTATGAAAGAAGCACGGCAAAACAATGTGGATTTACATTACATAAATTTACATTCGTACTAGCTAAGGACTATACATTCTTTACTATCATACTATTTGTGGTTCCTTAGTCGGATTAAACTTTTGTGTTGTTGTGTTGACGCAATCATTGCTGGTATATTAAAGAGACATTTCCCAGAGAATACTGAAGACACTATTCAGTAATCTATAACAATTAACGCAATTCTTACTTATACAGATAAAATGTCGCAACAGCAAACATAATGTCATATGGTTCTATATTTGATTTGAGCCTATGTTTTTAGCAATGTGGACGAAAGCAGTGTTGCCAGTTTGCAGGGTTATGACAAAAAAATAAAACAAGTCAAATTGAGTGGTCTCAGGAGGCTTATGTGGTCCCTTTAATAAAAGGCATCAACTAGAAAAATCAAAAAGGTCTCACAGACTCCACAGCAGTTTAACCGCTTTACTGCTGCGGTAATGTGATGTCCTGTGCACCTCTTCAGCAGCAAAGGGGTCCTGACTGACAGTGATATGCCGCTTCATGCTGAGCTCAGTTAAAGACCCATATGTTAGATGTTCAGGGGAATTTGTTAGGCTGTAGATCATGGTAATAGTGTGACAGGTTATGAGTCCCTGGGGATCTGAGGAAGCCATAAGGAATGTTGTGAAGTCAGAGGGTTAAAGACACATTATAACAGCTGCAAAAAGGCTCCTGCAATTGCCTGGTAAGGGTCATCAACTTACAAAAATAAATGTTTTTTTTCGAAACACAACAATGTTTATTACTTCTGTTAACATGATAAGGTTTTTGCCCCCCATTTTGTCCTGCTCTGTTTGATACTCCCTCCACCTGTACATTAACCAATGTATACAATTGTGGGTTGTCATGAGATAAGTATGGGTTCTATGTAATAAGCCTTGGAGAGAGATAAAGTGTAAAGTGACAGGAGCTGATTGTTTTGGTACTTTATCCCCATCCACTTTTTCTCTCTCCAAGGCTTAGTACATAGACTCCCTCAGTGGAGGCTCCAGAGCCGAGGCTGCAGTGCAGTCCAAAATTCAAATAGGGGAGCCACACCAACTGCCCTTCCAAACGCTGTCCAATATCGCTGGCCGGGACTCACTGGCAGTTGGTGTGGCTCCCCTGTTTGAATTTTGGACTGCACTGCAGCTCCACCTCTGGAGCCACCACTGGACCCCCTATATATATGGATTTAGATAACAGCAGAAATACTATGTAAGGCAGTGGTTCCCAAACTCTGCGCCTGGCACCCTGGACATGGACAAACAGAAGCGCAAACCTGTCACCCACTACATAAATGAACCTAAGGATGACAGGTAAGCCCAATTTACTTCACTTTACTACTTCACTAAAAAAAATTCAGAATTTCTCAATAACAAACTTTTGGCTTAGGGGTGCCGTGAAAACAATTCTGATGCACTAGGGCGCCGCAATTCAAAAAAGTTTGGGAACCACTGATGTAAGGTGACTATTTTCATTCCTTTGCACACAAAGTGGAGAAATGTATCTGAATGACTACAATAGAATTAAACGTGACACTGGACAGCATAGGAAGATGATAATTGTGTACCTGTACTCGTGCCTCAGTGAGCTTCGCTCTTTGAGCTAGTTCCTCTCGAGTGTAAATATCTGGGTAGTGAGTTCTCTCAAACGCTCGCTCTAGTTCCTCCAATTGTTCAGCGGTAAAGGTGGTTCTGCTTCTACGTTGCTTCCTCTTCAGCGGGAGGTCTGGTTCGGAGTCAATATCAGAACCTTCTTCAGATTGCGGAGATGAGGGAGCTGAGGGAAACAGAGGACACCATTGGGAACCGGAAATCTAAATAAATGATCTTGATGAGGAATGACAGTTGCACATAATCCAAAAACACCAGTAAAATCTGTTTTCCAATGATAGACTTTGTTCACGGTTAGTTTAGTTGAGGGGATTGCCAAGAAAGACATCTTCTCAATCAAACACCTCTGAGGCCCTTTAAGTTATTTCCTCTGATGATAAGATATTGTAAGATAAAAGACTGTCATCTGTCAAGTTTGTTTCTTCCAGACCATGGGAAAATACACTGCCTTTATTAAAACTGGATTGTTCTTATGCACAGCCTTACAAAACAAACAAGAACTTTGTAGTAAAGCCCAGTGGACAAAGTATGACATCATAGTATCTGGCTTTGTGCTTTTAAATAGGCACTGGAGATACATTTAGCCCGTGCTTATTCCTAAATACACAGAGCTATAATTCATCACTCCAATGTGCCCGGTCCCTAACTGAATGTGCTACATCACTGCTTATCCCAACAAGGGACCTTTTTCTTACATCATTGGATTATATAAAGCAGTAAGAAACATCATAGATTCATTATATTTTCAAGCTAGGAACCATTATCTTGTTTGCTGTTATAAACAGCAAATTACTAAAATATTAAAAACTAGTAATAATACCCTTTGTGGAACTAATAAAATGGCATCATTCTATAAATGGCCCAGCATATACACAAATATATTGTTATTGTTTAAATTGCTAGAGAGCTAAGTCCGATCAGAGTGCTTATTATGGGGTATACAATCCCTTTTATCATAAATTGAGTTTTTTTTTCTCCTTTCAATTTGGTCTTAGGCTTAGATCTATCTATTCTTGTCCTGGCGGGGATGCCTTCAATTATAGAAACTCATGTGACCAATGTCTTATGACACTGGGTTGCAGTGCTGTGCACATAAATATCTCCTCGGGCTGCAGCCTAGGTCACAAGTGGCTATGGGACATGGAAGCAGACTAATTCTGAAACCTCTTTTAATTAAACTTCACAGCCAGGCCGGTGCTGCCACTGATCCTTAAAAGGCAGGACTTTGTAATCCAGCAAGGCTGGTTCCAGATACCTTTTCTGTCCTTGATCTCATTGTTAACAAAATCCCTATTCTCAAGCAGATTCCTAGGAGCAAAATTTTACCAGCCGCATGCTACAGGGAATCAGGACTTTCTGTAGTGTATGCCAGAATCCAAGTAAATTGATGTATATCTATAATGGACTTTCTTGGGGGCAATACGTTTTTTCTATTAAATCTATTTATAAGGTTTAACTACATTTTTAGTAAATATCAAAAGTGATTGGTTCATAGCAATCCACTATCAATCAATAGCAGTCAGATATGAAAATGTAGAAATATATGTTTATTTCTAAGTATGTCCTCTTAGTAATGCAAATTGATCAACTGGCAGAACTGTGTTAACATATAGATTATTACATTTACATTGAATAACTTATACTTGTCTGTCTCATTTCTAATTATTGCTCCATAATCTAAATCTACACATATAAGACTCCGTATTGCATCCTCGTGATCAAATGCTTATCTCAATGATATTTCATTTAAGAGATTAACTATATATATATATATATATATATATATATAACATATATATATGTTTTATATATATATATATATATATATATTCTATTTAAACAATGTGGTCACATACCATGTCGCACCCCAAATCTAGGAATGGTGAGTGCCGTGGATTAGTGCTTTTTGTATATATATGTATATATCTATATATATTTACTGTATGCCAGTTTGCTTACCATATCTTAATGGAAATCACTCTGTGAATGCCCAGACAATGTATGTACATAAATGTGAGAATGCGGATTCCAATGTGCTTTGAACGTAGCCGAGAAAGGTGGAAAAGGGGTATGATAGTGGCGTATTGTCACAAAGGCAAGTTCAGTAAGGGCGTATTAACACTCATGTAGCCCATGCAGCAGAGTACACAGTGTATACTGTATACTGTATGTGTCTATTAGGAGACGTATCTTTTGCACCTAGTATAGGACAGGTGCAAATACATGATGATGATGATGATGATGACTAATAGTAAACCAGGTGCCCATGCAGAGGTGACACATCTCGTCATACACATACATCTCCACGTGGGGAAATACGCTGCCGTCCAGATACGGCACTGCTATGGGCAAAACCTCCACTTGTCCTCTTTACAGTTTTTGATACGTCTCCCCATTTATGTTCAATCATTGTAATAAAACACAAATTACTGGAAGCACCCTCTGTTCCTGTAGTCACCAAGGCCACTCCAATTTCTTGAATATCAATGGTTACACTTGTGTGGCAGAGTATGGAAGAACTGGTAACTGGTAAATAAAAACTGCTCTGCAGCAGTGTTGCAAGAACCTGCCCTGGCGGAACTGCAGCAGGCTGCTGTGATAATGATGTCATTACTGGACATACTGTGGGCGATACTTGCCCTGGGAGGCGGCAAGTTTTGCTCCTTGCTGCGAGATTTGTTTGTACAGGGTATATATGCGATAACTGTTGAGTATAATAACAATGCTTATATATTTTTATGAAGTTATTTATATAACGCACACTTATATTATGCATCGCTTTACACAGAATATTTTTGTCATTCCCAACAGTCTCTGTCCCAATCGCGCTTACAATCTATATCCCCTACATTTTAAATGCTTGTCTTCAATTCTGTACAGCATACAAGGTAGGCACAGACGGTGTAATGGTTAGCATTACTGCTTCACAGCTCTGAGGTCATGGATTCGATTCCCACTACGGCCCTAACTGTGTGGAGTTTGTATATTCTCCCTGTGCTTGCATGGGTTTCCTCCCGGTGCTCCGGTTTCCTCCCACACTCCAAAAATATACTGGTAGGTTAATTGGCTCCCAACAAAATTACCCCTAGTGTGTATGTGTGTGAGCATGTGATAGGGAACATAGATTGTAAGCTCCACTGGGGGAGGGACTGATGTGAATGGCCAAATATGATCTGTAAAAGCGCTGCGGAATATGTGTGCGCTATATAAATAACTGGTAATAAGAAGAAGAAGAACATAAACTGATAATAGCATTCAGCTTCTAGAACAATGGCAGTTGTACTGTACAGTTGAATATCTAAATTATCAAGGATAAATGCTCAGTAATATATCTTTAAAGACTGAGATTGTGCCCAGGAACTAGGGACAGTAATCAGCTACCAGTGTTGAATTTGGTGTCATGTACAAGTGTCCATATAACCCAGAAATCTACTTTTGAATGTGAGAGACCTTCGTCCTATTTGTTACACCAGCGTGAAGTTTGCGCTGCTGATAAAATAGCAGAAGTCAGTGGAGATTCATTCAGCCCCATTTCTATAAATCAGAAGGAGTTACATCAGAAGCCATGTTTAGAGATGAAGTGTCAGAATCCAAATACAAGAACTTATGTTGCTCAGGACATTACTCCTCTGGCCGGCCCTGAGTTAGTGACACCCAGCCTTTGTGATCTTTTGGGATCTTTTTGTTGACTTACTCGGGTTGTCTTTGTTGGGGCCCCCGAGAAATGGCCTGTGGCTGGGGCCTTTTCTACCAATTTCCACGCTCCATCTGTGGTATCCATTAACAGAGTCTATACCAGCATTCAGGCCTCTGACACCTGCCTGGCAGGGAGTAGGATACACAAAGAAAACTGGAGTGTAGAAAAAGGGGGGTGGAAGGTTTCTTTTTTTTTGTTTTTGGGCAGAGCGGGGGAGGCTGAAGAGGAGAGTGTGAATTGAGCTCACAGTAGGGGTTAATCCAAGACCCTCTACTCTAGATCATTTAGCACCTGGAGTTGTAACCCCACCCTGTATTCCACAAAACCACAAGCATTCTGTGCCCTTCAAGCAACATGAATGTCATAATTGTCACTGTAAATCTGCAATGTACCTATAAGAATGTGGGTTTTTTTGTAACTGTGCCTGTTTTTTAAAGTGCTCTTCAGCTCTCTTTTTTTATTCAATATTGGGTGACGCATGAATAATTAAGTTCGCTATATGCTGCTTAGATCAAACATTCTGTAAAACAAAGATCCCTCAACACAATATTCTTATTGCTACACTTTCCTGTCTACACAACAATTAATATTAATAATTAATTAAAAGCAAAATGTAACCTAATTGATCAGCGTGATTTAACAGCCATTTTGATCATGAGGGACCTATTAGAGGTCAAAATGTATTTTAGACATATGCACATATCCAGATGGCCCGTAGGTCAGGCCAATTCATTACGAACAAAGATTTCCAAAAAAAAATAACATTAACGTTGTGAAACATTTCTCTGACTTTTTTGCACATTATACTTGATGTAAACTTTTTTGTCTTTTTGTACTCACAAAAACCCAAACGCTGAATGTAGTGTTAATGATAACAAAATGGAAACCATGGACCTAGGAATTTCTTTTTCAGGTGATTTAAAAGCTTCATCTCCAGAAGGCCATTCATAAATTAGAGATTGTAAAAACATAGATTATTAAAATGATGCATCATAAAACCTACCAGGAAAGATTATGGGGTATAATTTATCATTGGTGGCTGTTGGTACCCAAAACATCATGGTGATAAGAAATTAATTTTCAGGGGTATCTTACAAGATAGGATGGTAGGTGAAGAGTCTGACTGTCGCTATCACTTTACATACTGTCAGCTGTAGCACCGCTCATGTGCAGAAACATTTGGCGATAGCGGGGAGAGGGGGAGCATGGAGACTGCGGGGCCAAGTTTTAAAAGGCTAAGCTTTTCCGATCTCGGCAAGTAAGCAGAGACTGCAGTTCCCATTGAGAATAATGGGTACTGCTTTCTGCAGCGTTAGATTGCCTAAAGCAAGAGATATCTTAATATTTCCTGTTCTACGTATTTTTTAAATGTCAGAATCCTTTAACCATATGGAAACTGCCATTTCCGCATGATTTTCAGTTTAATAAATAGATCCTCAAGGACCTCAATATATACCTTGGAGCAGGGAAAGGGGGGGTGGTTACATGGGCCGTGTGGTTTTAATCTACCGGAAAATTCTATGTTTCTAGAAGTTAATATTTACTGATGAGGGTAATGTCATATTCAGGAAATCCGTTATAAAGGAAGTTCAGAAATACAGAACTATAGAAATAATTGTGTCATACATACAAATACCACCTCTACCTCCTCCTACAGTCACAGCATATATTTACAGCAAATACAGTATATTAACCCTACATCTGGAAAGAAAGCCTTACAAAGCTTCCCTCTGGTAAGAAGTCTGGTGCCCCTTTATTCCTCTTCATGCTTCCAGAGGCTGCAGAACAGTGCTGCAAGTGTCTGCAGCCAGCAAAGTGCTCTTGGACAACCCCAATGATCCTGTTCACACAAATAACCATAGTTCTGTCTATTTTTCACGGTGGCGACAAATTTCATGGAAATCGTCAGCCGTGAAAATATTATTTCACTGCAAAATGCCATGAAATTGTGAAAATCCAGCATTGTTACATATATATATATATTTAATGAGCTATAGATATTTGTTAACTAGTTAGGAAGTCATAAGAAGAAAGTGAAACTCACTACTGTACACACTGGAATTTAAACAGAGCAAAGAGCTAATATTTCTGTTTGCCCCTCAGCTACAAATTATAAAACTTAAATGGCAACAAAGTAACACAAGATACCATATTTAGTATTACTATGCCACTTATTATACCACTGATCAGCAGGTTTAATTTCCAATCTTGTGAATAACACTTAAAGATTTTAATAAAGCAAATGTATGGGTTTTTTTTTGTTGTGTTGTTTTTCTCAACCCTTTTATTTGTTCTGGTTTTTTTTGTTAATTTCATGTTTTCTTTTTTTTCTTTGTGTTTTTGTTGTTTTTGAGTGTGCTAGACAGGTTGTAAAATGTACACAACCAGGATGGATGAGGGAACAGAATGAAGTGCTACTTTTAGCTCATTAAATTTCAGGTCCACCCCAAACTTTTGTTTACAGTTGTAGGAAGAGTATATTATTCACTATATGGCACAACCAGCCACCTTATCAAGACTCCCCCATCATCATGTCCAGTGGGAGCTGTTAATGAACTGGGTAATTGAGCTTGTGACATGTGTTACCAAAACAAAACAATAGGAAGAGGAGACAAATGGCCATTTTATTTGGCGATTAGAGGCTGGCCCAGGCTTTCAGAGAGCCTCCGCTAAGTAACTGTCTGAATACATAAAACAGTGCATTGAGGCCCAACAGCTGCGCAGACAATAATGGGGAACTGACAGCCACAGCCCCATCTGTGCTTAACATTTTGTTAAAAGAAATTACTTGACTAAGAAGGCAAATCGTACAGCTGCCCTCGATCACCATCTAACAAGTACCGGGGCATCCTCAAACTATTTAAAGCACTTGATGACAATACTGCTTAACCCCCTGGTATATTAAGGCAGCATAGGTTACACAAACGTCAGACTCTACTTAGTATTTTATACAGTGGCTTAAAGGTACGTATAACCCTTAAGTGTAGTGTATAGAGTCAGCATACCTCTGTGTGTAAATGTTTAAAGGAACTTTAAGTCCTTTCTAGGAAGCAATTCAACCGTTTCCGTCTCACTGATCCAATCCTCTGTTTATGATACTGACCAACATGTCAGACGTTTGATGGCCAAATCAAAGTCATCTGATAATTTCATTGTTTCTCAAAACATATTAATATTTAAATCTGGCAGATCAAAAGTTAATATAGAAATGCTCAAAATTTTCTTCATTTTTTGCTAATTTGGCTCCATTTAAAAGGTATAATTGGCGAGATGTCTCAAACCTTCTATAAAGGACTAGAGGAGAAGTTGCCGATAGCAACCAATCAAATTAATAATAATTTTATAGAATGTACTAGATAAATGGTAGCTATAAGCTGATTGGTTACTATGGAAAATTTCTACACTTGTCCTCTTTAAAAGGCTTGATACATATCCCCCAATATATGAAAAGGGTTTTCCCCGTATAACAATGTTGGGCTTAAGCAATAATAGGTTTAATTTCTGGGTCTGCTGACTGTAAACAACATAGATTGTTCAGATTCCTTTATAGAAAGTGATTGGACGGTCTGTGCTCTATAAAGGATTTGGTTGATCTAATTTGCTGTTTATTGCAGCTAGTTATAGAGGAGCAAATGCATTGATCTAATGAGCATTTATATCTATTACACTATGTAAAGAAGTGACAGAAGCAGGACCAGGACCGAAAGAAATTCATTGTCAAGTTGCTAACATGTGCAATAAATACAGCAGGTATTACTTATTAAACATTTTCATCAAGATTGGCTACCAGTGCTGTAGTGAGGAAAACATGTAATTACTAAATGCAGCTAATTAAAAGTAGTGTACAGGTTGAGTCTCCCATATCCAAAATGCTTAGGACCAGGGGAATTTTGGATAACGGAATATTCCGTATTTTGGAATATTTGCAAATCATAATGAAATATCTTGGGAATGGGACCCAAATATACACACATAATGAATTTATGTGTTATATACACCTTATACACACAGCCTGCAGGTAATTTTATACAATATTTTCAATAATTTTGTAGCTCAAGCAAAGTTTGTGTACAGACATTAAATTAATTTATGTTTCATATACACCTTATATACAGCCTGAAGATAATTTTATACAATATTTTTAATAATTTGTGCCTCAGACAAAGTTTGTGTACATTGAACCATCAAATATCAAAGGTTTCATTATCTCAGTCATGCCAAAATAATTTCGTATTTCGGAATCAGGGAGACTATAATACTATACACACCATGTTGAGCTTGGAAAGGCTCCCTATATGGTAAAAACAAAGGGGGTACATAAATCACCAATGACGCATTGCCCTTAGGAAAGGATTGATTACATAACCAGGGTATAGTTTCTCTCTTCACTAAATAATCAATACAGTACTTACATGTATTTCTATTTGAAAATACTAAATAAATTGAAATTAGACAATTGTAAAGTCTTTCAGACGTATAGAAATGATGAATATTGCTGTATTGAGAGAAACGTGTCTGATAGCTGATAGATACCCAGGTACATGGATTGGGAATATCTGGAATGCAAAATAACCCTTCAGTAACTGCATTTTCTATGTTGTACACTAGAGGTGTCACCAGCAAATCATTTACTATGCAGTGTATAGAATGAGGAGCCTGTGATTTTTATAGGAATGCTGATAGAAATGTATATAAATAATTTCTCCTGAAATGCTGTCAGCATGAGAGTGATTTATCCCCTCGGTTAGGAAGGGTTTTAAATATATTGAGATTTTTTTTTTATTTTTATTTTTTTCAAAACCCTTTTAATACCATTACCCTTTAGAAGTTGTCTTTTTTTTAAATATTCTTTTCTTCCCTATTATTATGACTCAAACTAACTATTTTGTTTGAAAGTCATTCAGTGAGAGTCTATTTGAGGACATCTTAAACAGCACAACAATTGGACTAGGAATATATTACTGACCCAAAGATAAACTTTGACCCTGGGCTCAGTGATCAGGCATCTCAGGAAGCCTTGTCCCTTTTAATAGACTACTGCATTACTTTCTCAATCCACAAGCTGACATGCATTTAATATACATCTCCCAATGCCCTTTAGCTTGGCTATAAGAACCTCTGACCTCCCTTTGGCAGAATTCCTTTGCTCTCATTGAATAACACATTAACTAATTCTGCTATACCACGCCAAGAGTATAATGCAATTTGTATGCCTGCGCACGTCAAACGCAGATGGCATCAACCAGAAAAAATAACATTTAATATTGAAGAAGAGTAACAGTTAAATATAGTCTTTAGTAAAAAATCATTTAAAATCACCTTTATTATAGGAATACGCTAAATTGTCTCTTTGTATAGAATAATTCCATACAAAACATAAGGATTAAAATATTCATGTAAATGTTTATAAACATTCTGCTTCCCAAAGCATCATTGTGTGATATCATTTACAAGAAAAATAAGGAGCGCTAAACCTAAAATGCAGGTTGCCTTACATGAAACAGTCCTATAAACTTTCACATACGACATGTATCATTTTAAGAATTTTTTTTTTTTTTTTTTCAATAAGGCTTTTAATGATGATAAACCACTTAGGGGTTTATGTACTAAGCCTTGGAGAGAGATAACATGTACGGAGATAAAGTACCAACCAATAAGCTCCTAAATGTCACTCTTCAGGCTGTGTTTGAAAAATTACATTTAGGAGCTGATTGGTTGGTACTTTATTTCCGTCCACTTTCTCTCTCTTTAAGGCTTAGTACTTAATTATGCACAGCCATCTGCAGACTTTCTGAGCTTGGAATAGGTATTAAATAAATCTCTCAGTAAGGTAAACATGAAGATTACAAATTCATTTTAATATAACTTATGATATGATATGAAAACTATTGCAGATATCATAGATTTGTATATTTACGACAAGCTAGCTTTTTCATTTTAGACTAACTTGTTTTTCATCTCTATAATGTGCTGGATGCCATATCTTGAAATCTATTTACTTAGTAAGTAACCATTGTAATGATAACGCCTCTCTAATTTATTATAAACAGATAAGTATCGCCGGTATGAAATAATTAAACATTTGGCTGGAATTTATGCAGTATGATATTGCTTAAATCTATTAAAGCAACATACAATCTTAAATACACTAGGAAATAAAGAGTACAAAATTATTAGCAGTGTTTTTTTTATTCTAACAGCATAAAACTAGAGGTGTGTGCCAATAAAGTAAGTATCCCACAATGACCTCAGGTACATTATAAATCATATATTTATTACATATCAGAAAATTATACACAACTATTAATATCAACAGTGTTGGGTGCATGACATCTAATCTACTGTACAGTTATAATTCTAGTCACACATGAATACATTGAATTACTGTTTCACAATAACACATATGCCTTTGTTATAATACATATGTAAGCTGGGCACAAAGGAAAATGTTTCAGGCTTTTCAATGTTTTGTGACCCAACCGTATTATTTTAATTTCAGTTATGTGAATGAAACCTTTCACTACAGCAGAAGATGGAAGATAATGTAACTATTTTTACTTGATTTCCTACAGGTGCAGTGTTACTCATTAGTATAGCACAAAAGTGGTTATGCTCGCTGCAGTTACTATATGTGGTATAGATGTCCTGCTTTTAGTAACTTCAGTCAGACGTGAGGGAGGATGCTGTAAATAAGTTGTGTTCAAGCTTCAAAGTATTAGGCCCAATGACCCCTCCGTTCCCATTTTAGTACAAAAAGTAAGAGCTAATTGAGTTATTGACTTTAAAGATCATTGGGGTATTACTTTTTTAACTTACTGCTCTACCAATAAGGTATATTCAGTGAATTAACTTAATGGATGGAACTTCAAATAAGATTTCAAACGATTAATTAATTCCCAAAATAAAATAATATTTTCATTATATTATATTTTCATTTTCAGACCACATAGTTAAAGCACTATTAAAGTAATGTGTATGTATCACCTTCTCTAAGAGAGTTACATACAATACAATCCATTGCAATTTGTGCTTTTCCCAAGACAATTAGGTAAAGCTACAGAGTGGGGCTTTGGTGCGTCTAACGTTGTTCACACTACATGATTGACAAGTCTGTGTCTGGCTGCTCCATTAACAATTTCATTTTGTTGCTATTTGCAGTTTGCTCGGCTAATACTCCGAACAAATAGGGGCTGTTTCTTTGGCACTTTTTTTCTACTTGACCTTCTCCTGCCTCATTCTCTTTGAGCCTCTCAAAACTGCCTTGAAAAGGCATGCTGAATGAGCACAGTCCATCAGCGAGCCAGGTTCATCCCTCTCCGCGCCCTCAATACTTCACTTCAAAGATGGGTGCATTCTTTAATTGGCCCTTGAATTGATACCAAAGGGTCACAATGCGAGTGGCAAAAGAGAAGAGGCCTTATTGAAACAAAGCCACGGCATTCACTTGCAGATAAGCACGTTTTAATGCTTCAACGACCACCACTGTTAAAGGCTTTATTGAAGACAAGGCTTTTTGAAGGCTGGCCGAACCATAAAAAAAAAAAGAATATGAACTTTTTACTTAAGAGATGACTAGTTCAAACAAACAAGAGTAACATGGAAATAAGTGAGCAAAAAAAAAAGACAAACAGCACAAACAACACAAACACATATAAAAAACCAAACAGACAAAAATACGCAGCTAAACATTTTTTGTACCGCTCTGAAATATTCCACGTTTCTCATGCTTGATTATTACTCCAGGTTTATTATTATTTTTCTTGTTTTTATTTCCCGTCCATGGGCGAAATAGGAGCAATAAAATCTCTCAGTAGATGTTTTAATTCCCTGATGATGCGTTTGCCTCTGTTTTCTAAGTCATTATACAAATTCTCAGTCAGTCTCAATTGACTAACTAACTTACAAAATGTGTGTATTGAAAACCCTTTTGTATTGTTTAATCCTTGTTGAACATAATAAAAGGATTAAAAATGTATTTTGCAATTTAGGAAAGCAAAAAGTTTTCTTTTTAATGGGGGGAGGTCTCTTTTGCAAGGAACAAATCAAGCATAAAGAAATATTTTACTTTTTTCTTTTTAAATCAAGTAATAGTGATTTCCCTACTTTAATATAATTTATTTTTATGTTTGACCCAGGTTTGCTTACAGTATGGTCACATTTTTTATTTTAATTAAATGATTTTGTGTATGTAAAAATAATTCAGCAAATTTACATTATGAGCACTATTATATTATACAATTTGGAATGCAGGTTGCTATAAAGTTTTCAGTTATTTTTGTAATGATTTTGTCATTACACAAAGTAATGCAAATTCTCATGTACCATAATATGGATTTCCCGGCATCTATATATTTATTAACTGTTATTTAGATTTAGATTCTCAGTTGGACGCAGTGCAGATGTTCATGAAATTTAGTGTTTTTTTCTTTCTTACTGCAGTGTTTTTAAGTTATACCGCGCATGCGTTCCGAGTATGTTTGTGCAGTCGCATTTGTGATTTCAGATGCACGCATTGAAAATATATTGGGAGGTGTCTGGGAGGTGACTATTCAGATGCACGAAAATGGTCCGTCTTATGGTCGTGTTATGGGAGTGTCACAGGCGTGTTGCGAAAGTGTTTGTGGACACTTACATAGGAGCCCATATTCAGACACATTATTTGCCCCTGTCATAGTGCTGGTGCAAGTTTGCCTTGGTGCATCTAAAAACGCACTAGATGGTAATTCGGTGTCTATAGATGCTAAAAGTGGGAGTCTCAGTCATTGCGATTTGAACACACAGATGTATACTAGGGAAGAACTTTGCAGTGGTATTTGCAGTCGGAGATGTGCGACCAGCAAAAGACACAGACATGGAGCCTACTGCTTCTGACTTGGAATCAGGCTCGTATTGTGCAGCATTTTAAAGAGAAAATTTGGTTGTTCACATCAGTTGCTGCCCTAGTGGAGCTTACAATCTATATTTGTTACCAAATAGACACATACGCGCTATGGATCATTTTTTAGCCAGGAGACAGTTAATCTACCAGTATGTTTTGCAGTCTGGGAGGTAACCCACACAAACACGGCATAGGCAAATGCATGGGGGGTTCCAATTGCCTGGAAACCCCCCTCCCCAGCCCACAAAATAATTAGCACCACCTGTGGACCTTTTAACATGTGACAGTCAGTAATAACCACATCTGTGCACCAACTAGGAGATCTGGATAACATGCACTGTTAGGGTGCACTGCTATAGACCATCAATAGGTTTAATTGTTAATACTGTATAACAATACACTATCCAGTGCATAAGGAGACCAGTATGCACATATATATGTCCTGGGCAGTGCTAGGTTCTTCTGCTGCTCCCCCAGACTCCATGACTTGCGCCAATGCTCTGGAATGGTGCCCACATCTAAAATAAAAACATTCAGCTCAGGCAGGATGGCGCTACTTCCACATCTGATGGCTTACTGTGATTGCTGGAATAATTTATAGTATTGTGTGCCTAAGAGGAGGGCGTCACCAGAACTTTATATGTATATTTGCATAACTATTATATAGATCTATTTACATTATTAAGATAATTTCAGACAACGTAGGCATTAAACATGAAGATGAAATTGGCATAGATGGCAGGTCTGGAGTTATAGAGTGGCCAAATAAGCCACAACCTAGGACAGAAATGTAACAAGCCATAGTCTGTTCATTCTCTTTATAATGACTTTATTATTTGCTTGGACATATTATATTGTTATTGTACTTATTATTTACATATTACAAATTATTCTCCAATGTCCTCAGTATTATTTTCCATTGGCCTCAGTAAGTGATATATGAATACTATTTATACACCTGGCATGCAATCAGTCCCATGGAGTACTTTGCCATAGGGAGAAGGGTGATATAAGGTGGCACAAACTAAATGGCCTCTGGGGCAAAAAAATATAAATCCAGTCTGATAGATGGCATCCTTATACATTTCAAACACTGCAGCAGTGTATTCTGTGGCATGAAATCCACATTAAGCCTGGCATTTGAAAAGGTCATGTATGTAATTAAAAAGTGTCACGTGTCCAGCAACAATAAGCATACTAAAATAAAAGATTACATTCTTTTACACTAGTATATGTGGATGAGTACATTCATTTCCTCTTTTCATCATGCCATGATCTTAACAATTATAACAAGTCTCTGAAAGGCTGAATTTTGCTCATTTGTGCTAGTATGTTTGCTTAATTAATTCATGGCGCGTTTTAAACTTCTATGAGGCAATTTGCAGAAAAGAAAAACCACAGGAAAACTTAAATAAATGTTCCTAGGAAGCCAGTAGCCTGTTCTTCTATACAAATGAACCACTGAACTTTACATAGGAAAACTGGAACTATGAGGCTTCAAAACGATCAGGCCCATGTGATGTGTTAAGCAGTCAACAAGGCAGAGAAGACATGTTCCAAGGGCTCTTCAGTACTGTAGTAAGTCTATCTGACCTAGGTTTTCTCCTGCTTGTAGTGCCAGCAGAAAACGATGGTCTTGTATAGTAACCTTATGGGGGGCATCCACTAGACGATTTTATCCCTGTCCAACCTCTTAACGATTTTCCCTTGAAGTTTCCCTTGAAATATTATCTTCCACTCTGAACAATTTGCAAAAGATTTCCAAAAGATTTGTAAAAGATTTGCAAACAATTTGCAAAAGATCTAACAATAAACTATGTTGTTTTAATCTGTGATTGAGAGCTTTCAGCTATAGTGGGCAGATAGTGGTTCATCGTTTAATCGTTCAGCGTGAACGATGTGTAAACGATGTGTAAACGATTTGTAAGCAATCAAGTGAAATTGACCTGCATGTTCAGTCGATGGAGGAGACGATCAAACGACCAGCGGAAGCGCGCATCATACATCGTTAGAAACAATTACTGCACGATTTGTAAATGATGTTCAAACGATGTTTGGACGATTATCGAACGATTATCGAACGATTTTATCATTATCGTTCAATCATTCAACTTTATCGTCTAGTGGATACCCCCCTTTACATTTCTAAACACAGGGCCTGGTTCAGGGTTGGGAATAGAGTAAGAAAGAGCAAGTAACTCAGCATCTTGGTAAAACCATGCGTCACTGCAGGTGGGGCAGATGTAAAATGTAAAGAGAGAGTTAGATTAGGAAGGGGTGTGCTTAAAGTGAAAACTAAATTACAGTGTAAAAATAAAGCTGTCCAGCATTTGTGGGCTACATGCAAAAGCAGCCAGTATTTACCCTGCATGCAAAAACAATGTATGTATTTGCACCCCTTGCATTGCAACATGGTTTATCTAGGTAAACAGTTATTTTCTATATCTTACTCTATTCCCAACCGGCCCTCAGATATGTTGTTATAATGAAATATTGGCAGCTTTTTAAACTATTACCAATGGGTGTTTTACATAGAATTCACAAATCAATGCAATGAACAGGCTGACATGTACCAACCAAACACACCACCTGCAAACACCTGAGCGGTATGCAACATTCCTATCTGCATCTTCATACTGAGCAACAGGCTAGGGTTACATAACACTTAACAAAGCTGCCAGTTTAATTTGTCTGTGTGTCACACTTGGCCAGGTGACTTCTCATTACTCCTTTCAGACTGCAAAAAAGTATTGACAAAAGACATTTGCTTTGTGGGTGTAATGACCTAACCTGTTTAAGTCAGTGTCGTTAACTCTTCTGCAATCAGGAGGCCATAAGTATTGAAGTGAAATGACATTAACGGATATGGCAATTTTTTGGGTGGAAACCTAAATGCCTTATAACCGGGTTTCATACCCCAATCATGTATTGTGTATGTGTGTTGGATACATACTGAAAAAACACAAGGAAGTATTTGCACTTTTGGAACTCTGAAATCATTAATTGGCACCCACAGTGTCAGGTGAGGGGAACTGTGGACTAGGATGTGAATTCCGTGGAGCTTGGAGCTTGTTACTTCAACAATTGCACATCACAGTAAGCAATATATATGTCAGCAATATATAGACTTTGTGTTCTGAATGATTAGGCTGCCATTTGCAAACAGATTATTTTAACCATAGGATTTTAGCTGTTTGATGTCTTCGTGAATTAACAGAATTTTTTCACCTTCGACTGTTTACTCCATCTTGCACATTAGGTAAAAATATTGTCAATATAATCCTTGGGACTGTGTAATTTTTGTTTTTTAAAAGGATAATTGACACTTAAGTCGATTTGAAATGTTCTCCAGCAAAGGGGCTACTGTGCTGCATAGGACCATGTGGTTCTCATTTATGGGCAGATGTACTAAGCTCTGGAAAGTGATATATTGGAGAGTGATAAACTACCAACCAATCAGCTCCTAACTGTCATTTTTCAAACACAGCCTGTAACATGACAGTTAGGAGCTGAGTGGCGGGTAGTTTATCATTTCCAGAGCTTAGTGCATCTCCCTCTTAATGATTCCAGCATGGAAGAAATTACCACCACCTACTGTAATATCTGCTGATGTGGAAATCTGAATGATTTACCAACGCGTTTGTCAACCAACCGTTCACAACTTAAGTGCAAGAACTTAAACTTTACACTATGTAAGGGTTCAATGTGTATATTCCTTATCACACAATTGTCTTTTACAGGAGAATATAAAGTTTTGTAGATACTCAGTAAATTATTAAAAGCAATTCTTGTCCATGTCATTGATTGTGTTACCTCTGGGTGCTAAGATTTGCTCCCATGGTTCAAAGACATACCTGTAGGTTAAATGGCCTCTGAATAAATTGACTCTGGAGTATGCGCTTGTGTAGGGAAAGTGAATTGTATAAACTACTGGGGCAGGAATGGTTTGCTTACAAAAAGTTCTCTTATTGTACATAAAATAAAAAAAGAAAAGGATAGTGATACATTTTTGTAAATAGTTTGCTGGATTGATGTCATGAGAGTCAGATGACTTTTAACCATTTTGTCTAAAAAAATATAATATGTGAATTCCAATGACAGAACAAAGTGTAAATTATACATTTCAAAATCTTGAGAATGAGAATGAGATCCATTATTTTCTAAATTCAATAAATAAATAGCAGTGCATACCTACCAAAGTTCTCAGCTAAAGAAGCACTGCGAAAAGCATTGATTCACTCAACTTCAGAGCTTGCTTGGACAATAAGGACAAGGTTTCTGGCTGAATAGGCTTTTATCAGATGCAAAAGGCTCTATTCAGTCTAAAACGTTGTGCTTTTTCATTGTGTCTGTTTGATCTGGACTGAATGTCTAGTAAATAAATGTTTTTTGCAACATTGAAAGATTGCTAGACAGTTTTACTGCAACTCGCTAGAGCTGCAAACTAAGACAAAAAGTAAAAAATTAGAAGCAGTAGAATTGGACTTTGGGGTCTGCTAGAGCAGCATACTACTAATCTGAAATTCCCCCCCGCCACCGAGCAGCAGCTACAAAAACACAGACTTATTTTATTCAGCACCATAATGCTTATTTGACTTAGGGACTACATTAAACAGTCATAAAAATGCACAGTGTCCCAGTTTCAATAGCCCATTTGGAAAGTAAAGAAAGGCAACTCAAGAGACTGAAAGTTTTCCCTTTGTAGCCTGAAACTTTGAGTGTTACTATGAAACACCAATCACAAATCACCATATGGATGTCTGACCCAGAATTTGTATGTGAATAATAAAGTTTTTCTATAGAATTACATTTTATTTAAATATTGGCAAACTAAAAAAAAAGATGGGTTTTTTTTAAGAGCCATTGATAATGTATAAAAAATCATAAGCCACTGGCTTAACAAATAAGTATAATATAATTCAGGAATTGCTATCAATTAGGAAAACAATTTATGTATGATTAGGATGGGGAGTCATGTTCTATCTGCAATGTGTCTTCTCTTCAGTGCCAGCCATGGGATAGCCTGAGATTTGAATATGATCATAAAACTCTCCAACATAATGTACCATTGCTTAGTCAATCTTCCTTATTGTCTGACTGTCTGCTGGACTGTCCTTTATACACATATCTTAATAAGGCCACTATATCAATAAATAAGCAACCTTTTTGTGATTAACCATATAAAAAATTGGGCCAGGAATACACTGCAAAAATGTTTGGGATACCGTGTCCATCTATATCGCGTCTTATGAGCATCCTAGAAGATGTGATCATGTGATCTGACCGTTTTTTCTGAGATAAATGAAGATTGTATGTGCATACACATTATACAATCCTGTGTCAAATCAGATGATCTGACAGATAATTGTACAGTATGTACCCAGCTTTAGACTTATATTGCATGCAGATGCAAGGTTCAAGGCTTAGAAACCATGCAATAATGGTAGTTTAGTAGTCACTAAATTGTGAAAAGTTAGCACTGCCATAAACTGTTTATGGTAATATGTCTTAGTGTTTCAGATATGCAGGTTAGGTCTTACTCTTTTTTTTCCGCCAAATTAGCACAAGTTTGGATTTATCTTAGTGGCTATTCAAAACACGTGAGACTTGGATAACCAAGCCAAAACCGAACAGCTCTTCTCTAAATTTTGATACGCTTTATTGATGATATACAACAAATTAGCTCCTATAATAAATATTTTAGTTTTCTATCCGTGTCCAGTAATGTGTAACTTCTGGATTTAGCATGCAGGGGTCTATTCAGCATTGATTTTTTTACATAAAAAATACGGAAACTATGATTTCCGTATTTTTTATGTAAATCCCCTTTTCAGAAATGGGTTAATGGAGAAGATAACGCAATTATCTTCTCCACTGAGTCCCATCTCACTGAATACCGCACTGTAGGGATCAGGCCATTGATCGCTACAGTGCTTTAACACTTTTTGCTATTCAGCAATGCAAAAAGTGTTAAATCACTCGATAAATATTAACTTTATATAACGCCATTTCAGAATGGCGTTATATGAAGAAAATACTTAAATATCCTGAAAACTGCAGGGACAGAGGGAAATTTTCCCATAAGTCCCTGCAGCATCTTGTAAGCCCGCCCAGTCTCCGTCCCTGCTTCCCGGTGATCGGCGGCAGGTAAGTCCACCTAGAGCCTTTTAAACCTGCCAAAATTGATTGACATGTGTATACAGGCTTTATATTAGCCTGTATACATGTATATTTATGTGCGATTATATTTAACATTTATATATAAAGAAATATATATATATATATATATATGTTAAATATAAAAGCACATAAATATTCATGTATACAGGCTAGTATAAAGCCTGTATACACATGTCAATCAATTTCGGGAAGCTGGAGCTGTACTTACCCCGTTGGCGGTCACCGCGAGCAGGGACCTAGACTGTTCCCGAGCGCATGACTGAGCATGCGCAGAGGAACAAACAGAAGGGATTATTTTCGGAATCCCAAAAACAATATCTTCTGTGGCATCGCAGGGACAGCGTGTTACCGCAAACGCTGTCCCTCCTCAAAATATTGCTGCATAGCTTCCATATTTTATCATAATTGATAAAATCTCATGACAATGTTGCCCAATAATATTCTGGGCAACATAGTCACTCTTGCTGAATAGACCCCTAAATATGCACTGTAAACTTCATGCACTTGGCTAGCTACTGATAACTACAAGCTCCTACATTCCATGTCAGTGATGTCACCTGTGACATCAACAGTCAGTTTACAGTGGCTGCCCAGTCAGTAAATTGTGTCATTCAGAACACCAATCATTCCTTGTTATCAGTCTATGTTTATTCAGAAGGTGTGAAATGACTGGCTGCACCAAGGAGAACAATGAGCTGTAGCCAATTGTTTGTTATATTCTGTTTCAAGTATACCTTTCAGCAGTAACTCATGTTTCTGCAACACGTCCCAGAATGGGTTAAGTCCCTTAATACAGGTTTTCATTTGGCCAACTGTTTTTAATTTGCAAATGAAAGTTGTGGTAGAACTCCATCCTTTGGACCTCTTCCAGCATGTCAAGAATTAATTGTAATGAAAACAGCATTGCTTAAATACAAGGCCGTCCAGTTACTCTGCGTTATTTACACAAACAAAGTCCTTCTCAGTTTCTTTGATAAAAGCAGCTAAATCTTTTTCCTCTTTCATGTTTTGTCAGCACTTGAATCCCCTTTGTCCCCTGGCTATTTGCCGAGCTATGGACAATGGTTCAGGAGAATTGAAGCAGATTGTTGGAATGGCTCTCTGTAAGCCTAATTATGATACGTTGACTGCACTCACCATGACATATTAAGGGGACCCAGGCTTATTCAATTAGCCACTCCAGGTTTCCCTTTCAGACCTAAAGTTATCCTTTGACTGTTTGTATTTCTGAACAGTATTCTTGTCCATTGTGAAAGCAAATCCGTCAGCGTTTGAGAGGTTTTTAAACTGAGGCTGTTATTGTAGCTAATTTTTATTAACTGAATGATAACATGATAAAGAAACAGACTTTTGTTATTTAATAAGTACAAAGTAGTGTGCATATGCTCACCTCTGCCTTCCTATCGCTTCTGCTTCTCCCCATTATTTCCCTCTTTCATATTCTCCATCTAACGCTCTTCTTCTGCCAGAAAACAATATTTATATTTTTATTATTCTACTACACTTTCCCATTGTTTGAAAAATAGAATTTTCAACCTCATATTTTTTCTATATATGAAATTTCCTCTTGACTGCTGGCCTTAGAGACCACTGATGGTTTCCTGGCTTTGGAAGGTCATGTGCAGCTACATACAGGAAGGAATGTTGGCTAAGCCAGCCTAGGAAACACTCCGCAAAGAATGCTCTCAGGTTTTCACGTAGGATTTAGCCACATCAGAGCATAATAGAGCAGGGAAGAAAAAACAACTGAAATGTTCACCAATACTTTAAATAACAATAGTCATGATATATATCATTGTGCCCTGGTTTGTGGTGGCCAGGAAGTTCAAGTTCTCTGTTGGAGTTATTTGTTAATATGGTGCAAGTAGAGGTGCCCATTCAGATAAATTTGGCAGAGGTTGCGTGCCCACTTTAGCTGCAATTTGCAGCCTATTAAGTATAATTGGAAGACAAAATCCCAGGATGTATGTCCACTTTAAGTAGAATAAATGGAATCCAATTTTAGTTTTCATAAATCTAATTTGAAACAGATCTAAGATAATATTACTCATTTACTAACGTGGACACAAGTGCAAACCCACAGTGCAATTGCTCTTCTGTAAGTCATACAAGTACTTTTGTGCAAATACACCAGGCTTTATGTGGAAGCGCACAGATTTGCAGGCTAAAATGGCGACATCTGCGAGAGTGCAATAGTTCTCACTGCCCATAGGGAGGAGATGGGTAGATTAAAGCATTCCTTGCTAAATACGGATTAGGTGCATAATTACAAAAACAAGATTTCTTTTTTCTTATTGCAAGTCACGTTTATTTTAATGAGATAAAGGGGTGAAGAGGGTACATTTGGGGGGGGGGGCGGCTTTCATTGGTAGGACACCCAGCCCTGTTCTCACTGCATAACAAGTTTGCCATTGCCTTAGATGAGCAGGAGGTGGGGTCTTATCCTGTCATTTTAATGGAATCTATTTTGTACTAGTTTCACTTCTGCAAAATAGATCGCTTTTCTAGGCACAGTATATTGAAACTTTACAGACACAAAGGTGATGTTTGTAATAAAGACGATCTTGTAGTTCCCCCAGCTCTTATGATTAATCTAGTACATAAATGATGTTAATAATTAATAGTATTTTAGGAAACAAATTAGTATAAATGACTAAAGCTAGTGTCCTCCTGAAGTCATAGCAGGTTGGACACTGAAGTGATGTTTCACTCCTTCCATGTGTTCATTTTCTAGAATAAAAGTAAACCCACATTGCTAAGTATAGATCTATATTCCGGGGTCAGTGGGCGTGCACATTGGAATATGCGGGGTGGATAAGTAGGCACACTTGTGCACCTATAGAGATAAGCACAGACATACACTTTTGCTGTTTGTAAATAACTCTTAATATATCACTGGTTGCTGCAGTTTCAAACACACAACAACTTTTTTAAAAATTATTTATAATGCGCAAACATAGTCTGCAGCGCTTTACAGAACAGTTTCAGACACTCACATCAGTCCCTGGCCCAGTGGAGCTTACAATCTATATTCCCTATCACGTGGACACACACACACTCCAGTGCATTTTCTTTCAGAAGCAGATTAGCCAACTAGTATGTATTTAGATTGTGGGAGGAAACCCGGAGCACCCTGAGGAATCTCACACAGGAACGGGGAGAAGATACAAACACCACACATATAGTGCACGGGTCAAGGAATTGAACGTCTGGTCTCAGTACTGTGAGGCAATAATGCTAACACACAGCAAAAATAGGTCGGAAGAGACGCAGCCAGCGGCGCTAGAGGCAGAAGTAGGTATATGTGTTTACAATATTAATACTTCCCTCAGATATTAAATACAACAATGTCCTAAAATAGGGTACACTGGATATCTTCTCTCCTTATTTCTGTTTAATAATGCTAACACACTCCGCATTAATCCTATTTTTTTGTGTATTCACCAATGTTAAAGTAGTGCAATATATAACACTATAATCGTAATGAATAAGAAATTTGAAATACAAAGAACATTTTTAAAAAATGCAATTATATTTCCTTTCTAACACTATCGCAAAACTTTGACCTATTTAAAGATTTTTCTCTGGTTGCCCAAATGACCCACCTCCCATTCAGAAGAACAGTCTTCTGGAGAAACTGTGAGACATCCAGCTTGGTATCGTGACACACACGTGTCCAGGACACACCGGCTGGCAATAGCAACTTCGTTGCTATTGCGGTACGGACCAAGTACAACTGACTATTGTGAGGTCATGTGGTTTCCTGACTAGTGTTATCATGTGTTTGCTCTCCCTGATGCAATATGGCTGTTTCTGATTTTAAGAAGATGTTCCACCTATCTTATTTCTCTGTCTGTTTTATTACAGCTTCAGATTGAATTTCTCCAGAGAGCAGAAATTAGCCATTCAGCAGTACAATGGATGTCTGCTCATGGAATACAATATTTAACTTGGGATAGTTCACTGCTGGAGGGAATGAAATGATCGCCGATCATTTTTTGGAATTTGGGGAAACAAATTGTTTTCTAAATTACTGATGTTCCTGTTTTATCTAGCCCAGATACAGAATTTCACATACATACGTGGTATACAAATAGCCTGGAGCAAATTTATCTATTAGCATATTTAAAGGGACAGTAAACTTAAAAATCAAATAGATCCAATAGGAAAACACTCATAATTATATATTTGGAATTATATATTTGAAATTTCCTATACTAGTACAGAACATAAATATTTGCGGTTGGATACACCCCTCTTATTATCTTACTGAACTGCAAGTAATTGATCTCCAAATTGTACCATTTTAAGGTGTGTACCCTTAAGTACTTCTACATATCCGCATGACAGGAAATTGACTGTGTTTGGAAAAACGTTTCCCCCATCGGCACATCCAACTATGTCATACCTTGACAGAGTTTAACTTTCCCCTTATATCACTCAGTTTAAGGCCATTTTAATGTAATTTAATAGATTTGCAGATAAAATACTTCCCTTGTAATCTAACTTAAGTTCTAAAAAGTCACATAATGATTTTTATATATTAGTACATTTAATTCCATATCTTTTATATGAGACTATTTGTGTTGTCAAACTGCCAAAGTCTATAAGTCTTTAATTTCTGTTTGTATATATTACACAGAAGAACTGAAATTTTCTACCATTAATTCTAACATTATAACTAAAATCTATGCTTTCATTTCTATGTGACTTTTGTGGGTTAAGCGTAGTCTATTGTTTTTTGTTGTTGTTGTTCTTGTTTTGTTTTGGGGTTTTTTGGGGGGAAGGGCATAGCTCCAGAGTACTTATTTACTACCATGGTGTCAATTACTACCATGGTGCAAAATAATGTGCGCAACATTTCATGTTGTAAAGGAGAGAACGCCATTCTTTTTAATTACATTAAAGATTAAAGTGAAATGTACATTAGCATATACATGCTAAGTCTTAGTAAGCAATGTATGTTGTCTAGACTGCTGACTATATACTTAGCACTTCTACATGGGAGACTATACAGTATATGAGTTTAATGTTTCTTTTTGTATATTTTAGTTCCGTTAGCTGACTTTAATCTGATTTATCCCACAACAGAGTCTGTTCTTTGGGGAACTTATTTAAATCTATATCATAATAACCAATTATATGTTTCTTTTTCCTCCTGAGTCACTATGAATGGTTTATGTCAGGGCTGATTTTCCTACATTTCCTTTAAACTGCACAAACATAGCAAGCTAATAGCAAAGTCTTCCTTTTAATCAGGGTGTAGGGATTTAATTGTGGAGATGGTATGTTTGGATCCAGCACATTTTTTCCTCATGTAACCCCTTCATTGCTGTGTTGGGCTGGGAATACATGAAGCTGCGCAGTGGAAGGCCTCTATTTAGCTTTACATACCGAACTTCAGTGTCATCTTTTTTCTCTTTAAGAATGGAAAATGCAATGAAATAAAAGCAGTGCTTGCATATTTTAAACCAAGACATGTGTTTTTCTTTTTGTATATATTCATTATTTTTTTCCTATTTTAATCCGTGTTTTACTGTACTTTCACAAAACCAACAAGGCTTACACGTGCTTTTGGAAACAGTTAGGGAGGTCATCTGGTTTGTGCACACAAATAATACATAAGGATTTGGGTGCAACACTCCCCCTTCCCCCTCCACCCCATATTGTACTGCTTTTGTACTAGTAGTATTTGACTTGCCATTGTCATGTTGACATATTAATTAACTTTTTTTTATTTTGTATATTACCTCTTATATATTCAACATGGCATTTCTTAGTATTTAAGTGTTTAGTGTTGTTTTATGTAATCCAAAAGGCACTTGCTTCTTGAGCATGAGATTCTTATTTGGAACACGAGGGATGTACCATGTACCATCCATCTTTAAACAGTCCATATATGTTGGCAGCAACTTAAAGAGATGTTCACCTTCAAATAACTTTAAGACATGGATTTAAATGAATTTACAGATTCCTTTGACTAAATACGTTGATGTAGTTAACTGCAACCAATTCTATGGTAACTTACCTGCCAACACTGCCTGACTTTGCCCCAGATATGCCAGGAGAAATCACTGGCACAGCTGGGCTGAGCACACACATCATCACGCCGGCTGCATCATGATACAGGCCAATGTCACTGTGTCGGGAAGTCTTTTTGCTGGGGCAAAGTCAACAGCTTTCGCCATTCTTATTTCAGTGACTTCAAACACATTAGAGCGTTGCAACTGTGCACACCACAGAAAAATGGTGGTGAATAACAATATGTATTTTGTGCTTATAACACGGGGTTGACCATCTGGCAGACAGTGGTAAGATATGGATTACAAAGGCTCTTTTGTGGCCCTGAAAACTCCAGTTTCTATTGCATGAAAGATTTTTTTTTTTTCTACTTCATGTGGTCCGTGTTGTTGTAATATATATACAGTATTTATTCACTTAAGTTGATTGGAAAGCAGCATTTTTTTTATTTGTGTGCAAATCCATGCTTATGATCCCAGTGAGTACAGAGATAGCACTGTGGGAGTGTATGAGCAATGAGATTGTTCTACAGTACACAATAAAGGTGGATGACATGTGACCCTTATATTGTAATGAACTAAACCGCTAGGTGATTGTGACATTGCAGGTATTCCTGTCCTTTGCTAGGTGTAGTGTTTCAGTAGCCACAAGCAGCCCCATATACTTTCAGTCAGAAGCTGTTTGCACTCCTAAACGCACTTATCTGACCTTAATTTCACTAATGTACATACAACATGGAGGGCTAATTAGCAATGTGTCTTCTGGTCACAAGTACACTTAAATATTTATTCCTCCAATATCATAAATGCTTATGCCAATGCAGCAATGTTTATAAACCATGTCCTGCAATGTTCTGTACTGTAAGTGACTTTCTTCTTGTTTTGTTCATACTGTTTCTGTCTAAGGGCTCTGTTTATTACAAACCGCATTGGGAATGCAGACTGTAGTGTGATATTACCGACTGAATTCACATTGCGAATTCAGTCAATATCACAGGGATTTACTAAAAATCCCTTGCATGGACAGAGCTTGCGATAAAGCTCTGTCACTGCGAATCCCCTCCGCACACTTATCATGGTATTTTCGCAAAAAATACTGTGACAAGTGCCCTCCCTTAATTACACTTACCTCTGGTGATTGGGGCTCCGGTGATGGGGGCTCCTCCGTGGCTCTGGTCAGCTGATCTCCCATCCTGCACTGGGACCCGGTCAGCTGACCGGGTCCCAGTGCAGGATGGGAGACCAGCTGACAAGAGGGAGGACATCACTGGAGCCCCGATCTCCGGTCCATGGACTCAGGTAAGTTTTTTTTTTTTTTTCATTATTTTATTTATTTATTTATTTAGCAATGATCAGCGTGTGGTCTGTTTAGACCACACAGCTGCTCACTGGGGCTGGGGCCGGGCTCTGCTGTGCATGTTAGAGCAGAGCAGGAGTCCGGTAACCGGGGGAGACCCTGGATAACGCCACCTCCAGGTGGCGTTATTATCACAGGGCTTCCCCCGGTATTTTTTAACTATTTATTTTTAGTAAATACCAGACAGATCGCATTTCCCATTATAATTTTGGGAAATGCGATCTGATTACTAAAAATATGTGATAATTATGGCTTGGAGCAGAATTTTATGAATTCTACTCCAATTGCCCTTTAGAAACTTCAGCTGATACTAAAATAATGTGAAAAGGGTATGAAAACACCCTTTTTCACTTTATTTTAGTAAAAATAATGATAATAAATAGAGCCCTAAGTGTACCTTATGAGGCACTGCAGACCCCTTGTGTCGCCATATAAATACAGGATACTAATAATAATAATAATAATAATAATAATAATAATATGGAGTTTTTATTGTTTTTGGAAAATTCCATGTGTCAATAAAAGAAAAATATAATTTTTCAGGCATGTAAGCACTGTGGCAGTGAAGACATGTTTTATGTGACTTGCATCACACACAGATGTCACCTTGCTGTAGACTAAAACAATTTAATTCCGCTTTTAACATACTTATGGGCTTATATTACCACAGGCAGAGGGCCGCCAATAACAGCTCATTAGCACTAATTCAGAATGACATCAGTGCTCCTAAGAGATCATTAGAACTATCCATCTAATTACCACAGTTTACTTTGGAAATCAGTCTAGAAGGCAAATTAGAAAAGTTTTGTCCATATGATTTCTTTTCCGCTAACCATATATTAGTGTAATAACAATAGTAAGAACCACTAATTATTAATAAACAACCAAAGCATGCAAAGTACAATGCCACTGATTATTAATAATTACCATCTGTCTATTACCAAAGATAAACTATATAGGGGGAGGTATTGTATGATCTTGACTGCGCCCATAAATAAACTTTCTTTAGTCATTGAGTCATCTAACGTTTTCTCAATAATTGATTACATATATATTAATACAGAATAAATCACAACTAAAAATGTATATCACTTAGGCTCTAGAAAAACACAGTTCTGCTATGTACATTTAGATGTATAATTTCTAATAATATTAATACAGTATAAGTTTTATATATGTATATATATTGTTTTACAAATATTGTATATTTAATCTTATATCTTTAAGATCTGAACTATATTCATTGCAAAAATATGTAGATGTTGCACTCATGTTATACAAATGTTATTACAGAATATAGGCTAGGATATTACTATAGAACTGATATTACCATCAGTTTATTTGGTGAATATTGCAGTAATTGTAGTAAATGTAGAATGTTGTTCGGATTCTGACATGTAGCTCTCATAGCGATAGACCAGATTTGGGAGTCACGTGTCTTTTATTCCAATAACAGCTACTTATCTAGTTCCCATCTTGTGGGTGTTATAGTAAACATTTTAGGATGACACCTTATACATCTAAATATTCCTGAGATCATAGCCAGCTTTCAAGGTGCTAGTAAGTTTTAAATTATTTAATTGCAGCCTCCAAGGCCATTTTTCTCCTACATCCAGCAGCCACATATGAACGGACAAGCGATTTTTGTGTGAATCTTCCATTGATTTGCCAAGCTATGTGCATACTATAAGCACCATATATGGTTTGACAATGTGAAAAATAGATTATTTTGCAATTTGGAAAGTAGGCTATAACCTATCTTTGTTTCCATCACAGGAGCTGGATCCCATATAGGTTATTTATAAACTGTTTTATTATGTTAAACATATTTTTTTATTTCATCGCCAAAACATATCTTATTATGTTTTGTAATATGTTATTCCTTTGTGACTT
The DNA here is from genome assembly GCA_031769625.1 of Taudactylus pleione. NCBI lineage: Eukaryota > Metazoa > Chordata > Amphibia > Anura > Myobatrachidae > Taudactylus > Taudactylus pleione. The sequence goes on from JAUIMM010000119.1 coordinate 17,030,556, forward strand.
TCTTGTATTTGGTAATATGTTCTGCATTTACATAATCAATGGTAATGAGAGGTAATAGTTAATAAAAATCTATTTCTTTGAAATATAACAAGCCTGTGTCATTTAGACTATACATCACTATACATAAATGATTTTATGAATGAATGTTAAAATGTAAGTGTTAGTGCATATAAACTGCATGGTGTTTAAGCATATGTTTGTTTCGCATTTTATATGCATTTAGCATTTAGAATGATTTCATAGATTTTTGCTCCACTGTCATGTGTCAGACACATGGAAAAAGAGGCTTTCCAGATTATGAAGTGCAACACAAGTTAAACATGAAAACGGAAATATAGATGGTCTCATTTTGAACATTAACTTTTAATTTCAAATCAGTTTACAAGCATTTCAATAAAAATAAATATGCTAAATGCATCATTTTAGCGCCAATGAGAATGCAACCTAAAGATAACAAAGCAAAGTTGAAATTTATGGTGAAGACAGTCAGCAACAAGTGACTACAAAATGCACAGAATTATTGCCTAACACACATACATATGGATTTTAATGACTCTCACGGGGGCACAAAATAAATGTTTGCTGCTTTTTCCACTCAAGGGTAGACATCCTGTGCACATAGAGATTCACACTCCACTGTTATGTTGCAATCACAATTATTTGAGAATTTCTTAAGTCACAAGTGACAAATTAAGTGGTTGATTACACACACAAGATAAAAAAGACCAAAACAGGTAGATATTATTGGGTTGATGACCTGAATGTGTACATTTTAAGCAGCCTTAAGGGATTGGTGTTTGGTTCTAATAATTAATGGTCATAGAGGAAATGCACAAAAAGAAAAAAAAGTCTTTTTTTTTTTACATTGACCATATATATCGCTTAACTTAATTAGGTACTGAAAGCATCTGAAAATATGGCAAGTATACCTTTAATATTTGTATAATATTATCATAATTTAAGAATTATACTTAGAAAAACTTTCAGAGACATTCATCAATTCATTGTGTTTTTGTAAACAAATCTAAAAAAAATTCAACTACACCAGGAAATGAAACAAAAATGTAAATTTTTAGATATCAGAAAAATATAATGGAAATATGGATAACATTAAACATTATGTCAGTTTATATAAATATATATATATATATATATATATATACAGGGTTGGACTGGCCCACAGGGGTATAGGGGAAATCCCCGGTGGGCCCCACTGCCTGTGGGCCCACCCCCTCCTTTAGGTGTCAGGTTTCAGACCCCAAATTATAAATTGTTACACTATTAGACAGCCAGTTACCTGGTGGAGCAGGACCACTGATTAACAAAGGGGCTTGGTTCACTTCTATAGAATCTACACCAAGATTTGCCTAATGGTTAGCCAACTGTCTGTGGTGGCAGGCCACACCCCCTCTGGTGGATAACCACTCCCCTTAAGCATGGGCCCTTACCACCGATTATCCCGGTGGGCCCTTCATGCTCCAGTCCGACACTGTATATATATACCAGAGGAGGTCAGCACTCACTTAGAGCAACTTAATAATGCTGCCTAGGGTGACCATTCAGTGGTATCCATGAGGTACCAAAATACATGGCAATTGATAAATAATTCACTCACCAGGACTTCTCTTCAGGTTCCAAACAGTTGGAGAAAAACCTACTTTAATGTTCACAACATAGTAAAATGTCAGGAAGTCGACGTTTCAACCACACAAACGCAGTCTTCATAAAACTTGTGGTGTCCTGATGAATACCACGTTTGTGCGGTCGAAACGACGACTTCCTGACATTTTACTATGTTGTGAACATCAAAGTAGGTTTTTCTCCAACTTTTTGGAACCTGAAGAGAAGTCCTGGTGAGTGCATTCTTTATCAATTGCCATATATATATATATATATATATACATATAAAATATAGAACGTACAATGCTTCCGGTCTGTGGCGCTATGACGGTTTTTGCTTGCTACATATTTGTTATTGGGCTCCTGGAAGTTAGTTGAGCCTGTGTGCCACTCACTGATGACACACTTGTGCCCAGTACTCAGGACTGACAGTTCAGGCACTTGATTTGAAATGCCATTTGGTGTTTTTTCCCTACTTCCGGGTTTATCTAGTGGGTGTGGCCTAGGTGATTGATGTGGCTATATAGCTGGTGAGGTGAGTAGGTGGGGTATGGGTCTCTCTGGTGGTCGCTTTGTGATGGATTTCCTGTCCTGACAAAGGTCTGAATATGACCGAAACATCGACCATGATTATGTGACCTGTGAGTTATCATTAAACATCTTCTTGTCGTTTGGTGAGTTCCCATTCCATTTCGTATATATATATATATATATATATATATATATATATATATATATATAAAATTATTTATTTATATGGCACCACAAGTGTTCCTCAGCGCCTTGCAAAGTACATAAACAAATAAGTAACCAGTGACATACAATACAAAGCAGGACATGGACATGTATAATAAACATTGTTATATTAGCGACCTTAACACCCACATAAGCGGCCGAGTGTTAGCTGCCCTAGTGGGGAGTAAGAGATAAATTAAATTACAGTAGAGAGAAGCAAAAGAGGGTAGAGTATATATATATATATATATATATATATAAAACCATAAAACAATAATATGTATAATGGATACAATTGATATTATTATATCATATTGAAATTGCATTTTACAAGCTGACTATTTATTTTAAAGTGACTTGAAGTTCAATCAGGAGTTTTGAATCCGGAAGCATAATTAATGAGCCCTGTTATATATATATGTGATCAGCCAAAATTCCACAAAAGGTCTTAATGGTCAAATAGGATTTCCCAGGTCAGCTACATTGAAATGATCACCCTTTGATCTCATTAGGAACCAATAACAATGGCAGATAAAACACAAGTGGAAAAGCCACTGGCTCTTTCAGAGGTAACAAAAGTATCAACAAACAACTACTTAATCAATATTTGCCCAAAGAGACTACTTAAAAACATCCTTTTCACATTATAATGTCTGGTTGTAAAACAGCGGTAAAGCAAACCCTAAAATGAGGTATTAAAACAACTTAATTACCTTTTACTGTCCTATTTGCTGTATATGCACTCAGGATTAACCATATGCCTGCTGCAAGCAAACTAGACATTGAATAGTCTATACACAGGACAGAGAGGCTGGCAGACGTTTCACACAGAATAAAGCTTTAATACTGTCTAACTTCCTTAGATCAGACTGAGAAATCAGATCTATATCATTAAACACACATACAACACACATACACACTCACACATATATACACAACACAAACACACACACACACATATACACAAAACACACACATATACACAACGTCATGTGAAGTTTGTAATAAAAAGGAAATAAATAATTAATACATATTTAGATTGACAGGATAGATTGACAGGATAGATTGACAGAATGTTCTGTACCTTTAATAAAAGTCTATTATGAGCTGCTCCTGTTCTGCTACTTATCAGCTACATCACAGGAAAAGTCTATAGAGTGTAGACAGCTATTATTCTTTGGATTGCAAAACCCATCCGTGAGAGCTACTAATATAACTTTGCTTTGTATTTTGTAAACACACCACGCTTTCTGCAGAAACAGCTCGCACATAAGAAGGAACGCCGTTAGGATTAGGCTGGTGTCACTCATTAATTAATACTGATCATTGGTAATAACGGCTAATCATAACAATGAAAACGATCACAAGTTCACAGGAGCATGAAAAAGCCACCTTAACAAATGTAACTAGGAACATTATTTTGAACTAATGCAAACAGACGTAATTTGGATGCAACCTCATCTGAGTAAATAGCTCCAGCAATATATCATAAGAAACAACATAGATTTCTAACTAATTCAAGGGGGTGTTTTTTATTATTATTATTATTATTATTATTATTACTATATTATTACTATTATTATTATTATTATTATTTTGTTTAATATGCTAAAGATTTGTACTATTTAAAGGTTCATCTTCATGTCAGGGAGTCACCCCTGAGTTGGGCAGTTTACAGTCACTGTTACATGGTGGAACTGCCAGGGTTGCTGCCAGATCCAGTCACATATGTTCTGTGTTGCCTCACTTACTGCCTTCATGGTAGGATTGGTAATGGCATGTACTTATAGCCATGAGATTTATTGGTCCCCCATACACATACACTCATTTCCCATGGCTGGAGAACCTCTGTCCTCATTACATACAGTAGGTGTATACCTTGCAGCCACACTGCATCCTGCGCCTGGCAGATCAACATCTTAGTGATAACCTGTCACCATGGGGCATAACTATCATAGGTGCAAGGGGGGCACCTGCCATGGGCCCAGAGCTGAGGGGGGCCCATCTTCCTTGTCAAAGTTACTTGCATTACATATATTTTCACCATTGGGTGATACATAGTGGCCCTTACAAACTTTTGCTATGGGGCCTTCAAATACCTAGTTACACCGCTGCCTGTCACAGTCATTTCTAGCGATCATTCAGCCGGCCATAGAGAACTGCAACATAGCTCATCATAAATCCCCGGCCAAATAAACTCTTCAGAGAAAAATAAAGCCAAAGTAACTTTTTTAAACAAATTTCAACCATGATGTTCAGTGTTAGTAAATGTAAAATGGATGGGAACCAGGTTATTGAATTGCACCATAAGCATCAAACCATTATACCGCAACCTGTAGCCTCTGTTTGGCAGTTCATGCTGGGAGTAGTAGTTCCACAGCAGCGAGTCACATATTGAAAAACAATGCAAAGCTTCATTATTTACATATAAGGACCTGCTGCCGGGCTCTGACTACTATGTATAAGAGAATGCTAATTATTTCTTCTTATAACGAGACTGCCACAGAACTGTTAACCAGGGCTACCTGTACCCCCTGGGGGTACAAGATGTTTAAACTGGGGGTAGGAGAAAAGCCATTTCCTACACTGCCAGGTATTACATGTACAGTTAGCAGAGAGGGCCCTGAGGTCCGCATGCTATTGGCGACCCCCTGTTTGTATGAAAGAGGTTTATTGTGCAAAACAATGGATAGGCCAGGAACCCTAAAAACAGAACCTTGTTCCAGCATCATCACTGATGAAAAATAACAAAAAAGTCACTAGCGATTTATCGGTGTGTGCTTCGTGTTACAGGAGAGGTATATATTTCTGTGTTGTTTTTAATTGAATAAAATTATGGATTATTATTGTTATTATAATCTTTTTTGATAAGGGGAATGGGGTGGATGGGTGATTGTTTCAATTTTTTCTATACATTATATATATATATGAGGATTTGGTTATTGTCTGGTAACATTTTCATTGAGGTTGAGATGGTTATTTTTTTAATTTTTCTATATTGGATTTTAGGATGGTAAGTCTAGCCCCATTAGGCTTAGGTCCTGTGGACCTATTCACTTAATTTTCTGCTACAGATCTATCATACATAATAGTAGTAGTAGTAGTAGTAGTAGTAGTAGTAGTAGTAGTAGTAATAGTAGTAGTAATAGTAGTGGTAGTTGTAAAAATAATAATAATATTGATGATAATAATAATAATAATAATAATAATAATAATAATAATAATAATAATAATAACTGACAAGGGGTACAAGAAAAAATATGAAAATTAAAAGAGTACAATCACTTAAAATGGTTAAGAACCACTGAACTAGATATTATGGGGCATAGCCAATTAGTCGCTGGGTTTTACCCTGCGTCTAATTGTTGGCTTGGACCTATTCAAGTAGGTCCTGCATCCCCACACGTTAAGCCACAGAGGGTTCACAACCTCAGTAGCTGCAAGGAAAAGTCAGCTTTAAAAAAATGACACCTTCTGGGACTTAATGTGCGGGGAAAACCATAGCTTTCAGCATTTTGCATGGAATCAATGGGTTACTGTGTACTACGTGAGGGTTTACCGCAAGGAGGTATATATATAAAATTATAAATAACTGGTAATAAGGGGGAAATACAGAATAATTGAATAGCTCTGGGCGTTAAACCGGGAGCTTTTCCCTGGACGGTAAACCCCATGCCTAATTGGATATGCTCCATATATTATCCCCAAAACTATTCTGTGCTGCAGTGTAGGACTAAAATAATAGTACAGGTTGAGTCTCCCATATCCATATATTCCAAAATACGGAATTTTTTTAGCATGACTGAGATAGTGAAACTTTTGCTTTTTGATGGTTCAATGTACACAAACTTTGTTAAAGACACAAAATTATTAAAATATTGTATAAAATGACCTTCAGGCTGTGTGCATAAGTTGTATATGAAACAAAAATGAATTTCATATATGTACATAAACTTTGTTTGAGCCGCAAAATAATGGAAAATATAGTATAAAATTACGAGCAGGCTGTATGTATAAGGTGTATATAACACATAAATGCCTTCTGTGTGTATATTTGGGTCCCATTCCCGAGATATCTCATTATGGTATGCATATATTCCAAAATACGGAATATTCTGTTATCCAAAATACCCCTGGTCCAAGCATTTTGGATATGGGAGACTCAACCTGTATGTGTTTGTGAAGAAAATTTAGCAGCTGTAGCTAGAACATCATGTTATTATGTGCTTACATGTACTACAAACTGCAAAACTTTAGATTACTATGGGGCATAATACATTATTCTATTCCAGTGCTGCAATAGGGGGTGCAATTCACTATATATTCCTAGCGCTGCACTAGGAGTGGTAATAATTGCACAACACTAGAGCTGAGCTATAAAAGGTACTAACTGCATTGCACTACTCTGAAGATTAATGCACTATGTTTTAGTATTGGGGGAAGGTGGTGGGTAGGTACACAGAGCAGGGTCTTATATCATTCAGTAATGATAAATAGTTTACAGTAGATATTACAGATACTTAATGTAATGACATATAATGTCAGGACAATCCAGCGGTATGTTGCATCTTGAATGTGGATGTACTGTTCTTATATGTGTTGTGTGTGAGATTGGAAGTATCAGGATAATCTATAGGTCTGTTTTATCTGGTGGTGGCACTGTATATATTATATGATTGTAAGCACTTACGAGCAGGGCCCTCTTCCCTCATATACTCTTCATTTCCTCACTTTTGCCATTACCCACCCTAGCTTATAGTAGCCTTAAAGCGGTCTGCTGTACTCACCAACTCAGGAACAGGTTTCAGCCAGCACTGACTATGTTGTTATTATGTCTCTATATGCACAATTGTTTGATATTTTTATATCTAGCTTGTTTGTTTTGTAATGTTATGCACTGTATATGCTATTTCATTCCAATATATCTGTATACGTAAAAGGCCAATAATAATAAAGTGTATTATAGGAGCCTTGTATTGTTTAATTCAGCTGATACGTCTTTAGTAAGTGATAGGTGCAACCTGTACTATATGTGTTGTTTGTCACATGGGAAATATAAAGACAGTCTATATGTCTGTATTAGGGGATGGGTGCACTGTATGTGTTATGTGCGAGATAGGCAGTATCAGTACAGCCCAGATGCCTGGCATAATTGGTGGGTGCATTGTGTGTACTATGTGTTGGATGTGATATATTTCTATAGGTCATAGGTCTGGAGTGCATACATGTGCTGGGTGTTGTGTGTGAGAGATGGCAGTACTAGGGCAGTCCTTAGGTCTGGAGTGCATGTGTGTGCTATATGTTGTGTGTGAAATGGGCAGTACCAGGATAGTCCATAGGTCTAGAGTGCATGTATGTGCTGTATGTTGTGTGTTGTGCGTGAGAGATGGCAGAACTATGACAGTCCATAGGTCTGGAGTTCATGTATGTTCTATGTCCTGTGTGTTGTGTGTGAGATGGGCATTACCCGGACAGTCTATAGGTCTGGAGTGCACTACATGTGCTATGTGTTTTCTGTGTGAGCTGAGCAGTACTAGGACAGTCTATAGGTCTAGAGTACATGTATGTGCTACGTGTTGTGTGTTAGATGGGCAATTCCAGGATAGTCTATAGGTCTGGAGTGCACTGCATGTGCTATATATGTTGTAGTGTGATGGGCAGTACCAGGACAATCCATAGGTCTGGAGTCACTGCATGTGCTGTGTGTTGTATGTGAGATACAGTACTAGTACAGTCTATAGGTATGTTCTGTGTGTGACAGAGATGGGCAGTATACTGATAACCATCTCTCCTTCATACAGTGGAAAGCTGAGGAACAAGTCCCTGATTGTCAGATTGCATGTAAATATTTAAGCTATTGACTGGTAGTCGCGTGTCCTGGACACAGCTATGCACTGTCCACATGCCATGACCACAACTCCAAAATATGTCCCTTCCTAGAGAGGATCATCCACCCAGAACAAAACGGTGTCTGTGGTGCAGCCCTACCAGCCTCATACTGCAGATCCCCCATGATCCCTACACCCTTCACTAATGTCATGCAATGAGTAACTCTATGTACAATGTTAGTCACTTACTGACTCATTTCATCTATTTTATATCCCTATACACTGACACATGTTTGATTTATTATTCACTCAGTTGTTTAATCCCCCCTTCCTTGTTCCCTCCTCACTTCCCACATCCCTCCAGTGTCTGACTTCTATTTAGAAGCAGGACAGATCTTCACTACTTATGAAGTGCCACATCAGGCCCAGATTCTGCAAGTACAGAGTTTCTGCTGGGTGGAAAGGAGTTAAATAAAAGAAATAAGGGGAGGTTGCAGAAATTTCACGAATGTTTGCCTGGGGCTACAGAGGGCGGGTATCGTTCAAGATGAAAGTAAGAAAGGAAGAAAGGAGTCAATTTAATCTTCCTACAGAGCTCAGAGATTGGGGAGAGTTTGCAGAGGGCCTATTGGGGCTGAGCGCCTGACCAGGGACAAATGCATTGTGACGCCGCCTGGGGGCCAGTTCCACTCTGCATGGGGGAAACAGAGGCAGCTATTCAACTGGTAGCCCTGTAATACACTCAGCAGAGCCGTAAACGTCACACTGAGCAGCAACAGAAATATTTACAGGACCCAATTCATGGCTAAAGCAGACAAAGTGGATGAGGACATAGGTTGCCTCATTTTTCTGCTTTGGGAAATGAGTTCCCATATGACGTGGGCGCCCTGTGTTGAACTCCTAAAAGGAGGCAATGGCCTAGAATTACTGATAAACAACCTGATACATTTCGGGGGGCGCAATGGGTGGCTCTCTAACCTTCAAAAGGGCCGCCCATTACTCTTAACCTCAGTTGTAAGTTACAGTAATACATTTAATCAGTGTAAGAGACAGCTTTATGTTATAATATATCAGTAGACCTTTTAAATAAGCGTTATAAGGTATAGCAAACAAATACTGCGAGTGAAGGCTTGAGGGGCCAATGCGGCCCCGGTCACTGAGCTAGATGAAATGCATTACTGTAATACACTTCATTTTTATCAGTATTGGTAAAACCAGGGGATTCAGTCCCAACTATCATGTACTTCACAGCAAACTTCATGCAGAAATGGAAACGTTTTATTTACCCCCTGTTTATGCAGTATATCAGAGTATATATATATATATATATATATATATATATAGATATAGAAATACTGGCGCACAAATTTTTTGAATCCCTTCTGTAAATAGTCTTGTGACAAACAATGTCACCAATTAATTATTTGTGATATATGTGAATTGCGAAAAAAACACTCCTGATGATAACAGGTGGCTGCAATCTTCTAATGATCCGTATGGCCACGGGTAAACAAGGGTGCTGAAAAATAAGAAGTCGTGCGCCTAATAGTGTAGTATTTAAATAACAGCAAATAGTGCTCAAAATAAGTAATGTGCGTACCAAACAAAAACTTTCAATAAAGCTTATCTGATGTCCAGGTCTCCCTCATATGGTCAGGGAACAACTGCCAATAGATTCCGGAGATAGGTACCCTCTTATATGGACCAGATGTAGCAAATAGTAGTGCATATAAAGATAAGCTCCCTCCTGTTCTGTAAGTTACCAGAAATCACCCTCTAATTCATACATCGGGGGTATCCAGCTTGGTTTGCAGGCTGTGTGTGTGTGCACTAGGTCTGATCCAGCCCTGTGTGGTGGTGGTGACCACCACCACACAGGGCTGGATCAGACCTAGTGCACACACACACAGCCTGCAAACCAAGCTGGATACCCCCGATGTATGAATTAGAGGGTGATTTCTGGTAGCTTACAGAACAGGAGGGAGCTTATCTTTATATGCACTACTATTTGCTACATCTGGTCCATATAAGAGGGTACCTATCTCCGGAATCTATTGGCAGTTGTTCCCTGACCATATGAGGGAGACCTGGACATCAGATAAGCTTTATTGAAAGTTTTTGTTTGGTACGCACATTACTTATTTTGAGCACTATTTGCTGTTATTTAAATACTACACTATTAGGCGCACGTCTTCTTATTTTTCAGCATATATATATATATATATAAATAATATCACATTAGCGGCACTCCACTTGTATAGTCCAAATAATGCACTGGTGCCCACTGAAATACATCAATATCCGCAATATGGCACTCACAGGTCTTGAAGGTAAAGAAACAAACAACAACCTGTGTTGGTTCGTTCAACATTTCAGCCCGTGAGGACTTTCATCACTGATTGAAATGTTGAACAAATTCTTTATATGTGTATAGATAGATAGATAGATAGATAGATAGATAGATAGATAGATAGATAGATAGATACAAAACATAGCTTCTGCTACAAAATAAACTAATATTGCAATCTCCTGACATCTATTCATTGGATTATATTATGTATAAAATGTATATTATATATAAAAATGTAAAGCTGATTATTATTATTCTGTTATGTACATCAATTGTATCTTAAATGCCTGAACTATGTCTCTTTTGTTGGAGTTCTACATACTTCTGGTAAAGCTTCCTAGAGACATGTAACATACTGTGGGAAATCTCATATAGAAGTGAGACACAGGACACAGGAGTAGTAAACTACACAACAAAGCCCTGGTGATTTATTGTTATATATGCACATAGACAATCCTGATCCAGCAGCACAAGTGTCACAGTGTGTACTGTCTGCAACTAACCAATCAACATTTACCAATGTAAGCAACTTGTGTCTCTCTAGTAGTTATGCTACTGACACTTGTAGTCCAATAACAACACTGTCCTACAGACAAAGATTGCTACTTACTGCAAAACCATTTCCTTAGGCAACAGGCGACTGCACTACTCAGTAATGACAAAAAGGATTGTAAAGGGTTAATATGGGATTCTTATGCAGCAAGAAAAAAATATATATAATTAAGGTTTTCCAGCAAAATTGGTGGAATTCACTTCTCAGGCTTCCAAAGGATCTCGCTACATTTGAAGCTATAATCACACTCAGGGGTATATTTACTAAAGTATGGGTTTTTAGAAATGGAGATGTTGCCCATAGCAACCAATCAGATTCTACGTAACATTTGTCTATCCCCTTATAAAAGATAGTAGCTAGAATCTGATTGGTTGCTATGGGTAACATCTCCATTTCTAAAAACCCGCACTTTAGAAAATATAAACCACAGATAGGAAAACATTTCCTTTTTAATTTGAATACATTGTCCCTAATAATATCTGTTATGCAGATTCTAAACAGCCTCTGCTGTTAATATTAGACACACTACTGTGACATGTATTTATCCATTCATATCTTTCTACCTATTTATTTATTTAATAATTATACATTTATCTATTTCATACTTAGGTGGAGATGAGTCAAACCTTAGAGAGATAAAGTACCAACCAATCAGCATCTAACTGCCAGTTTACAGGTTGTTTGAAAAATGACAATTAGGAGCTGATTGGATGGTACTTTCTATTTCGCCACTTTATCTCTTTCCAAGGTTTGATACATCTCCCCCTTACAAATCTATATCATAACTCTACATTTATCACTCACTATCAATTTCTTTATCTAATCATATCTATACATTTATATATCTAATCTATTTCATGTCTATACATTTTTTCTACCCATCTCTTTCTACGTACCTATCTTTATATCTATGACTCAATATAATCTGTCATCTAACTTTCATATCTATTTATATCTATACATGTTTTTATCCATATCTCCCTCTATCGATCTATATACGTATTTATCTATCTATCTGTCCCTGTCATGAAGTGATGCGTGTAGATCAGAAGGGTTAATGGTTCAGTAAGTTTCCTTTCATTGCTTCTGCAAGCCCTGAGACAGCCAGAGACATTTTGTAGGTAAAAGTGGCCTTTTTCTACCACAGTAAAGAGTCCATAAAACTCTCAGTAGCAGTGGCTATTGAATTATTCATCCCTCATTGCAAGCCCATAATGTCCTTTCTGAGGCCTTTGTCAGGCAGCTTTCTCACTCCTTTCTCCTGTATGATAAGAAAGGCAGCCCTCCTTTGTCCGTGCCAAGCTGCTCCTAGCACAAGCTTTGTCTCAGCAGAGCTAAAGTATGAGTTTCAATGGACTCTCCTCCCTTTGTCCCCCAAGTTCATCTCCAAGTGTAGATTGTGTATGGAGAGGTTCCTTTGTCATCCAGGGAAAAGTTGTACAAATGTTTGACCAGATCATTTGATACTTTTTTGTCCCCTCTAGCGCTTATATGCAGTCACTGCCGGCAATAATAGCACTAGCCAGGCCTACATTGCCTCATTACACTGGGGTAGGAACACGCAGAGTGTCCTATGTCACTCATACGGCAAGTATCCTGCACTGATGGTACCTGCTCCAGGAGTGCCTGCGTCACACTGGATGTGCCTGCTCCAGCTTCAGGGGTGCATACTTCATGCTGGGAGTACCTGTCCATGCTGAGGAGCAAAAGCTTCAAGCTGAGTGATTCAGGCTCCACGCTGATAGGCATCAGTTCCATGCTGAGGGGTAACTGCTCCACGCTGTGCCTGCTTCACGATGCGGGGTACATGCTCCATGCTGTGTGCTACCTGCTCCACGCTGATATGCACCTGTTCCTCGATGAGGGGTACCTGCTCCACGATGCAAGGTATATGCTCCCTGCTGTGGGCTACCTGCTCCACGCTGAGGGGTACCTGCTCCACGCTGAGGGGTACCTGCTCCACGCTGAGGGGTGCCTGCTCCATGATGCAAGGTATATGCTCCATGCTGTGGGCTACCTGCTCCACGCTGAGGGGTACCTGCTCCACGCTGAGGGGTGCCTGCTCCATGCAGAGGGCTACCCGATTCACGCTGAGGCGTACCTGCTCCACGTTCAGGGGTACCTGCTCCACGCTGAGGGGTACCTGCTCCATGCTGTTGGCTACGTGCTCCACACTGAGGGGCTTCTACTCCACGCTTCCACTTTGTTCTCGGTATTTAATTATTAAATTTGGCATTACATAGAACACGCGCTATTATGTAGTTAGCTATAGGTATCCCTATTAATATGTCCACCCTGGGTCCCACACTGCTGGAAATACAGAGCTGCTGTTTCCAATTTATTCTGTTGGAATCGAATTATTATCAAAGCGCCTGCAACAGCTGAAATAAGTTTGTGCATGTGAAGGAAGTCTATTATTTCAGCATTCACCCATTCCAGACTGGCAGCCGACTCCAGAGCACTGAAGGGGTTAATACCAGGGCACTCTCCGGGACTGTGTAATGAAAGGATGGGGTATGTTGGGGCAGATGACAGTTACAGATACCCTTAATATAACTTGTGTGCGTCTCCCCCATCCAGCCCCTTGCAGAACACAATATGGAGCTCCTGTGGTTTTCAATTGATGTCTAAAACTAATCTTCCAGGCTCTGCAAAGTTTCTTTCCCTTTATTACCCCCTCCCCCGTTCCCCCCTGTAGCACTATCTTATTTTGCCATCATTTGATAGCTTACATCACAATGATAGACGGACAACCAGAGGCACTTTCATCTCGGTTAATAAGGGTAGAAAGGGAGCAATTGCGCTAACACCTTGGTTACGCATTACCACCAATTACAGCTATAAACGCAGGACAAATCACTGTGTACACCAACAGCACAGACAACAACAATCGCAAAAGGATCGCGATCAAGTATACAAGTAAAGGACAAATGCAAATACACACATACAGAATTGTCTCCACCTGTAACATTGTCCAAAGTAACATAGAACATATCTTCAAGTCTCTGCAACTTCAATTATTAATTCTTCCCTTATTTGTGTCTATTTCCAAAGGTACAAACACTAATCACCAAACTTAATAAATATGTGATGTACATCATCCAACAATCCAAACACCCATAAAATATTCCATAACAGTGACAGCAGAAATACAAATAAATAATAATAAATGCAGCGCAGGGAAGTGAATCTGCAGAGCCTGCACTACTTGTTGGAGTCTATACAGTGTATGGCTCAGGTCACCCAGCAGGAATAGAATAAATTCTGTGTACTGTACCTCTCTCTCGCAGGATCCCGTCAATACTGTGTTTTGTCCTCTTCTCCTGCTCCTCCTGATCTTTTCTTTCCATCTCTAGATC